>JAXIVJ010017128.1:0-26942 GCA_036785665.1 Chirona hameri
TATGCGGCATTTGTAGGGCCTGGCAAAATTTAGCCGATTTTGGTGTCAAAATCGTGTTTAGTGACGTCACTAAATTCACTATATCTCAAATAAATTCTGACGAAATTTTTTAATTTTTTCTTATAATGTGTAAAAATGATGCCCGGATAGGTACTGAAAGTTTGGCGTCGATATCTGCATTAGTTATTGAGATATGCCTAATATTCCTAAGGGGGGGCTAAAAAAAGCCCCCCCGTGACTCGCGGGTTAAGCCGCTCAATAAACCCTATCACGCTCTCACTAAACCTCCGTTCCTGGCAGAGTGCAGGACTTGTATTTGAGCCACCACAACATGACATTGCACATCAATCACCAGCTCACAAAATTATTTGGCGCAATTTTCACTCAAAATATAGTAATTGTTCAAATGATGTCATGGACGAATGACGATCCTTATTTTTCCTGTGTATCTTCCTGCGTCAATATATCTATCTGCGTAGATATAACGATGATCATGGTGGACGATCAGTTGACATCTTCCGGAAATATTTGTGTTTCAACAAAGTTAGGTAAGATACATTCCAAATAACAGGTACAGAATAGTGTCTTGAAAGATGCATAGTGCCCTAATAGTTAAGTTTTGTAACATCCAAAACGCTGTGGGTTTATGGTCAGTATGACGCTTAATGCACTATGTACAAGAGTTAACATAATTATGATTGACATTGTACGTATGTAATATGTTAATAAAATAGTGTACTGATATTGCCGGCAGACCACAACAATGAACAATTTTCCCTTTCCACGATCTTCCACAAATATTTAAGAACGTATCTAGATAGCTGTTATGTAGTATTTCAATTCACTGATGGGAACTGTAAATTCCATAAATTAGAAAACTAGTAAAACATGATTACTCTCTTAACTTCGCCTAACTGTACTACACTGACACGCAAAAACTGAAGTTTCCGGCACCGTAGGTACCAGAAACGTCAGCCCCAACCAGTAACGGTTGGCAGCACTCGGGCGTTTGGGCGTTAAAAATCTACTACACCATAGGGTTCCCATGTTAAAGGGAGTGTGCCTACTGTTTTGGAATGTCAAAAATATTTTTTTCATACGGTAGTAGCTGTTGGTTTGATTGTTGTATATGATGAAATTCACATCTGGAGCCCCTTTAGTTGAATTTTCACTTATGTTGTTTTTTGTTTATATTTGTTTCGATATCTATAAAACGATCGGCACTATGGTGATGTTATGTAAAACGGCGCACATAAGACAATACAATTACGGTCACATCATGCAAGATAGAAAGACAAGTTTTGCACAGCACGTTCTTGCCACTGTGAACTTTATTATGTGCAAGTTGCGTAGCTCTAAATTGATATCTTCCTTAAAAAAATGGCCATCGGCCATCATCGAAACGGCCATCATCGAAAAACATGATTGCCGTCCAGTTTCTGTTCGGCTGCTGCTATATTTAGTTTCTGTTCTGTTCTGTTTCTGTTCGGCTGCTGTTTTGTTGCATTGCTATTAGCCGGCGCTAACAATATACTAGCAGTGTAATCGATAGATGCAGTGCTTCTAGTAGCGGAATCCCTCTGGAGTCTACCCGATAACTTTTTGCTCCCAAGCAAATTCCTGGAGTCTTTGAATATCTCAGCAACTAGGGTGAATCTGGAGAAATGAAGTAATGGTTCAATTCAGAAAATTGTGTTCTATAGACCAGTGTCAACAACCCCAACTAAGCGATGTGAGTAGGCACACTCCCTTTAAATGGATGATTTTCAGACGAGGCTGGCTCGTAACCTATGAAATATATTTTAAATCTGACTTCTGGAAAAGATAGCTACAAGCCTTGGCTACAACGTTTTTATTCACCATTTTTCGATTTTTTAAGCAAAAAGTGGTCAAATGGGCTTGGGGGTTAACCAATGTCGCAACGCCCATTGCCGACCGTGGGTTCGAATCCCAGAGGCACCAAGTGCTTTTGCGTTGCACCCAATGCATAGATAGTCATGATTTTGCAATTACAATAATAAATAACCCTATTCTCATAATGCCGAAAAATATTTTAAAAAGACAAATTCAAATTAAGGAGCTTTCGGCTTGCGCCTTCATCAGCCATAAATGTATTATTTTCCATTTTTGTCACCAGTTAGCAAAAAACATAAATATTCAAATATCCAGTAACCTGCATTCGGCACACATGCACTTCCAAGATGGTAGAAATTCAAGTAGGCTGCGCACAGCAACATGCCAATCAATTGGTCGAGTCGGGGTATTTAACACAAATACAACAAATACAACCGCGCATAACAAATACCTATCTACCTCATATATACCTGTATACTATACTTCTATGCATATATTCACATACCACATACCACATACCTATCTACCTCATATATACCGCATACCACATACCTATCTACCTCATATATACATGTATACTATACTTCTATACATATATACACATTTACGTTGAATATATATACACACAATGCCTACCTCACCTAAAGACGAGCTTCTAGCTATACATATACATATGCGTCCTACCGAATATAACACATACCTATCTACCTCATATAATCATGTATACTATACTTCTATGCATATATACACACATACCACATGCCACATACCTATCTACCTAATATATACCGCATACTACATACATATCTACCTCATATATACATGTATACTATACTTATATGCATATATACACATTTACATCAAATACATATACACACAATGCCTACCTCACCTGAAGACGCGCTTCTAGCTATACATATACGTCCTGCCGAATTTATACAATAATTATCAAAACACCCTTTTTCCAATACATATAAATTAATTTACGTTACCGAGACTCACGCGTGCCGTCCCCCCCCCCCCCCCCCCCCCCCCACTCCGCCCCCAAACTCTCTCAAATGGACATGAACCCCGCCATCCCACGTATCCAGTGATCGACCCAAGAATACAAAATCGAAATTATGATACAATAAATGCAATAAATGCACATATCCACCGAACAGTCAGACTCGGATACAAAGAGATATCAGAGTATAGGCCATGATGAGGTTTGTGTGTTAAGGGTTGGTTTGAGATCACGTATAAAAAGGGATTCCCAAATCTTTCGATCAGGGCCGTCTTTGGACACGTGTAGAATTTGGATGGAGACGTTGCTGCTGTCCAGCTGCGCGTCTGGGTGTTTTGTTTCAAAACAGGTGACAATGATTCCAAGTTGAGGTGTGGGGAAGGTACTGGCAGGGAGCTGGTGTGGTGCAGTTTGGAGAGATTTGTGTGACAAAACAGCAGGGATGCATTGGTAGATTAATTGATGTATTAAGATTCAGTGTCATTGTTTAAAGAGAATGTTTCATCCTTGTATTGGTTTTGAACTGAGATAGCCATTATCTTTGGCTGTTATTGAAATGTCAAAAATACAAAGGTCATTTTCCCCAAAACTTGGCCATTTTTAAGCAATTTAATTTCCCATTTGCAAAATGGGGTCTAGGCTAGTGCTGCCGCTGATCGGCTGCCAGCCACTTTCAGCCAATCCCACCCCAATTTGGGGATGACGGTCATACTGGAGGATACCATCATCATTGTGACATGAGCGAATCTGTTTTTTAGGTTTAGGTTTATATAGTGGGCTTTAGGTAGACTGGGTCTATTCAGGGTCCGAATCATGGAAGTGGTCAGGACTAGTGGTTGTCGGTCAGCGCCTTTTGTACTGCTGCCCAATGTCGGTCGAGACGATTTTTAAAGCTGTTGACAGTAGGGGCTGAGCTGACCTTTGCTGGAAGTTGGTTCCATGCCGTCACCACTCGATTTGCGAAGAACTTGCTGCGAGGTTTTAGGTTGCATCTTCTGACTTCCAGCTTCAAGCTGTCCGAGTATCCGAGTATCCTCTGAGTATCCTCACAAAGCTTGAAAAATTGTGTGTGGTCTACTGCTACTTTATTTGTCAGCAACTTGTATGTTTTGATTAGGTCTCCTCTCCTTAGTCGGTCCTCAACGCTTATCAGCTTTAGTTTCTTCAGCCTTTCTTTGTATGTCAAATGCTTGATTCCTCGTACAAGCTTTGTTGCTCGACGCTGGACTGATTCGAGGACCTTGATGTCCTTAAGGTATGAGCCGACCGCCTGTATGCAGTACTCAATGTGGGGACGAACATAGGTAGTATACAGTACTCTGAAGCTGGAGACCCTGAAGTTAGGAAAAGCCATCCTTAGTTGACTTAGCACAGCTGATGCATTCTTGGCAGCTATTTGGCAGTGTGCGGTCGCCTTGAGCGTATCAGCTATGTGCACACAGAGGTCGCGCTCAAGCTTACTTTCATCTAGCTTCTCACTTGAACCGCTTGGCTGCTTAATGTTTTATTTATGACAGGGATTTGAATGGCCGACATGCATCACTTTGCACTTTGAAGTGTTAAATTGCAGGAGCCAGTTCTTCGACCAGTTTGCTAAGGTGTTCAAGTCTTCTTGCAGAACTTGGACATCTGAGATGTTCTTGATGCCTCAGAAGACCTTTGCATCATCAGCAAACATCTTGATGTCGCTCTTGGTCAGTTTTGGTAGCTCATTCACATACAGTACAAAGAGTACTGGGCCCAAGACTGACCCTTGAGGCACACCACTGGTCATTTTCACAGGACTTGACGCACTGCTACCTATTGTCACTTCTTGCCATCTGTCACTCAAGAAGTTGTCCATCCATGTCAAGACTTGACCCTTCAGCCCATAAGCACTGAGCTTCCTAAGAAGACGCCTGTGCGGCACAGTGGCAAAAGCCTTCCGGTAATCACAGTACACAATATCTATTGGTATCCCATCATCAACAATGCTTGTCCATTTCTTGAAGGTTTCTAAGAGGTTTGTCAAGCATGATCTCTTCCTCATGAACCCATGCTGGTGGACAGACATCAGTTCATGTAGTTCCAGGTGCTCTGTAATATGTTTTTGGATTATCCGCTCCAGTATTTTGCACGGTTGGCTAGTTAAACTAACTGGCCTGTAGTTTTCTGGTTTCTTTTTTCCTCCTTTCTTGTAGATGGGCACAATTTTAGCAAATTTCCATTCCTTTGGTAGTCGACCCTCTTTAAGTGATTTCAGGTATAGTAGGCAAAAGGGATAAGCTAACTCACTGGCACATCTCTTTAACAAGATAGTGGGGATACCATCTGGTCCAGCAGCTTTTTTCTCATCCAGATCAATAAGTTGGCTTCTAACTTCACTAGGGGTGATATCAAAACTGTGCAGTGTATCTTCTGGCAGGACTTGCTCTGCAAACTCTGGCAGGTCTCCTTGGCCCTCATCAATAAATACTGACTGGAAGAATGTATTTAAGGTGTCAGCAGCTTCCTTATCTGTTTTTGTTAATTTACCCTCACCATCTTCTAGCACACTCACTTTTGGTCTTCTCCTCTGTTGTAAACGAATATACTTGTACAATGCCTTGGGGTCATTCTTCACATTCCTGGCAATGTGTTCTTCATATTGTGAACGTGCCTCTCTGATTCTTTGTGTTGTTTTGTTCCTCTGGGTGGTGTATAACTGAAAGTCTTCTGGCTCCTTTGTTCTTATGTACCTTTTCCACAGCTTGTATTTCTGCACAACTTCTTTTGTTAAGCTGCGGTTCCACCATGGTTTGTCTGGTCTGTGGGACTTCCGTGGCACCCAGATGGGTATGTGTTTTTCTAAGTTTATATTGATCATGTTCTTGATGAACCCCCAGGCTCCTTCTACATCCATGTCTTGGAGTTTGGACCAGTCTACTTGACTCAGGTTTGCCTGTATCTCCCGATACTCTCCTTTTTTGAAGTTTCTTCTTCCATTGTGTAAGAAGTTTTCTTTTGCTTGAGTGGTGTTACCTTTTAGGATGTATTTCCATGTCAGTACGACATGGTCACTTTTGCCAACAGGAGCAGTCATCTCCATGTCATCTATCACTGAGTTCTGACTACTGAAGACTAAGTCCAGCTGAAAAGGATTTTGGCTATCCCTGTACCTAGTCAGACATTCAACCTTTTGTTGCCAGTACAAATCTTGTGTTGCATTGAAGAATTGGGCTTGGGGTGAGTCTGGTGGTCCTTCTACCAATCCTTCCTCCCAGTTGATCTGGGGAAAGTTAAAATCCCCCATCACAATTGCTGGTACTGAACCCCCTTGTCTTGTTTGGAAAAGCAAGTCAATCAGTCCCTTATTACTCATGTCAGGATTGTTAGGGGGTCTGTAACAAACCCCCACTAAGAGTTTTTCAATTCTTGTTAATCTGATATAGCACCAGGCAGCCTCTTTAAATTCATCATTGTTAAGATTATTACATTCTAACACTTCAAATTTTTCATGTACAAGTAAGGGTACTCCACCACCTCTTTTCTCATCCTGTCTGTTATATCGGATTGCTGGATGATATCCTTCAATATTAAGTTTCTCTTTCATCCAAACCTCTGTGACTCCAATCACATCAGGCTCATCAATTTTCAATCTCCCTTCAAACTCATCTAACTTGTTGTGAAAGTTGTTTGCATTTGTGTACCAGAACTTAATAAATATTTTGCCCTGCTTGCTTCGTTCCCCAGATTCTATTGTTCCTCCATTACCTAGTTTCCCCTGTTCAGTTTGCATCATAGCCATGTACCCTTTACTAGCAATCCTGTCACCTGTGTTTTTTCTTCGGCTCTCAAACATTCATTCATTCCTTTCCCTTGGGACAACTTGTCCCCGAAAGATTTGAAGAGCTTCCTTTCCTCTTGTGTTGAGCTCTTCTCGTAGCCTCTTTTGCTCCAGCCTTTCATCCACTGACAGGTCTCTTGTCAGGTAGATGTTGGGGAAACCAACATCCCGAAGCTTCGTTCGTCTCTGAATGAGTTTATTGACATTCTCTGTTCTTCAACTTTAGTAACATCAGTCTTGGCTTAGATTCTTCAGATCCTTCTGGTTTCTTCCCAAGTCTGATAACATTTACAACTTCCATGTCATTCGCTTCAGCCTCATCAAACAGAGCTGATACGACATTCTGAAAACTTGCATAATCATATTTCTTTCGTTCTTCAGCGTTGGCCGACTGACATTCGGGTATGTTGTGCAACAATACATTTTTCTCCCAGACTTCTTTTTCATTTTTGTTCCTGACAAACTCCTTGATCTCCTGTGCACTTTTCTTCAGCTCTTCTGAGAAATTTGGCATTGCTTGCACAGCCTCTTTTTGTTCTTTCAGATTTTCTTCTGTTCTGGTCTGTTGTTCCTTGATTTGCTTGACTACCATTTTCTCCATGCTTGAGATTTTGGGTAACGGTGGGGCTGGCGTCACCGTCCGGGGCTGGCGTCACCCTCGCGGCCGGGCAATCAAATCAAGGTTCAGGTTACCATCACCGTTGTTGGTCTGGAGTCATGGGGAAGCTTAATGACGTCACCAGATACGAGCGAATCTTAGCCCGCCCCGATTTAATAGCTACGAGCGGTAGGCCGAACCGATCGGAATTAATTAAACTTAACTAACCTAATCTAACCTAACCTAACCCCGCCATTAGGTCCGATCGGGTCGGCCTACAGCTCGTAGCCATTAAGTCCGATCGAGTCGGCCTTCAGCTCGTAGTCATTAAGTCCGATCGTTTCGGCCTACAGCTCGTAGCCATTAAGTCCGATCGGGTCGGCCTACAGATCGTAGCCATTAAGTCCGATCGCGACGAAACCTACTGCTCGTAGCCATTAAGTCCGATCAGGTCCGCCTAAGATTCGCTCGTAGCCAGAATCTGGTGACGTCATTAATCTTCCCCATGACTCCAGAGCAACAACGGTGATAGTAACCTGAACCTTGATTTGATTGCCCGGCCGCGAGGGTGACGCTAGCCCCGGACGGTGACGCCAGCCCCACCGTTACCAGATTTTGTTCTCTAACTTTTTTCCAAAGTCTTCTTTGGGTTTGTTGTCCCTCAGCACAGACAGTATGTTTTTCTCCACTTGATTTATCCTAGATATAACATGCTTTCCAACATCCATCATTTCCAAAAACTTTGGTTTGCACTGTATACAAAGCCAAATAAAGTCACACTTGGCATGTGCCCTAAAGGCATCGATGGTAAGCCCCTGACATTTTGGATGGTACCATGCCTTGCAAATGTCACACATAATGCAGTCCTCTTTTTCAGTAAAAACAAGTCCACACTCCTTAAGGCCCCCTTTGCATGATTGTTTAGCTTTTTTAGACTTACCAGCTATTTGCCAGGCTCCCCCCTGATCACCTTGTCCTTCACTCCGTTCCCCGATTCCACCTATGGCCTATGGCCTTGGATTCCACTGCTTCTTCACTATTTTGATTCTCGCGACGATCTTCCATGGCGTTTTGCTGCGATTGTGACGCGGCCAGGGGGGGTGTCATGGCTATCTCCGTAACGTGTCCACTTATACTTATGACGTCACCCCAGTAGTCAATTCTGGTGCATGTCGTCTGCGGTCGGTTAAAACGGGTTTTCGCAAATAACTATTTGACAAATGTAGATACAGCAATGATTTTGATGTCATCGTGTTCGCCTCGTCAGAACTCGTCGATTCATACCAATTGCATGTGGTTTAGGTCAAATCAAAAGTTCATCGAAGGGGCGGGGCTTAGAGCCTCAGCTGGTGACCGCCGGCTCCGTGACGGCGGATCTTCCACACAGCTCAACTTAGGACTCTCGGCCAATCAGAGGCCGAGTTTGTCCTAAGTTGCAGTGCCGACCCGTCCTGACCGACAGCCAATCAGCGTGCCGCATTGTCCTGAGTTGCGAATGCATCAAGCCCGTACCCAGAAACGCATTGCGCTTTTATGTATTTGAACCGCCGAAAAAGCGCGAAGGGATTCATATATGGCGCATCTCATTCAAATATGGTAGAATCGGGCCTGTTCCCGTGGCGCCGTTAACTTCCTCCAAGTTGCTCCAGCTTGTAACTGTCCTATGTTATTATACATACAGTTGTAAGTTGAAGAGGAGGTTAGAGGCGCCACTTGAACAGGCCCATATCATAGCCCATTGTTGACATTCAAATATTCGTTGTTGCAATTACTCAATACTCAATACTCAATAGGTACAGGATAGAAGGCCCCGCAGCTGGGGCCTTTAGACTCCCGCTATCTACAGCTCAAATCTCACTAAAGTCTTACTGGTGTCTTGTCCAGTACTTGCGCAATTTCCAATGCTCATCGAGCCTATTCTTAAAAGCATTTACTGAAGGAGCGCCAATAACCTGCTCAGGGAGGTTGCTCCAGTTGTTAATTACTCGGATCTTGAAGAAGTTTTGCCTCAACAGCCTGTTCACTGGGGGCTTTCTTAACTTCAGGTGATGTCCGCGTGTGCCATGGTTTTCAGCAAGCTCAAACAGCTGCTCATGTAGAATCTGAATTCTTCCTGTGACAATCTGAAATACCATTATCATATCGCCTCGTTGCCTTCTGTAGAACATGGATGGCATGTTGAGGTGTTCTAGTCTCTGTTCATACGGGAGATCACGTAGAGATCTGTCAAGCTTTGTTGCTCGCCTCAAAACTCGTTCCACTGAGTCCTGGTCTGCACAGTACATTGGTCCCCAGACACAGTTACCATATTCTAAGATTGGCCTGATAATAGATCGAAAGAGAAGTGGTATTGTCTGCCGGTTAAAGTTTTCAAACGACCGTTTCATCATTCCCAGCACTTTGAATGCTTTGGCTACAGCTTGGGCTGTGTGTACATGAAACTGCAGCTGACTATCAATAACTACTCCCAGATCCTTTTCATATGGTATCGCTTCGAGGGTATCACCGTTCATAGAATATTCATGTGTCATATTAGCATATCCAAGGTGCATGATCTTGCATTTTTGGGTGTTGAAGGGCAGCTGCCACAATTGGGACCATACAGTTAGACTATTGATGTCTGCTTGAAGCTCATATATTTCCTGCATGGTTGGTACTGTGCGATACACTTTGGTGTCGTCAGCAAATATTTTCATTGATGATTTAACCATTTCTGGTAAGTCATTGATATATACCAGGAAGAGCAAGGGGCCAAGTACACTACTTTGTGGAACTCCACTAGTAACTCGACTCCATTGTGATTTTTCTCCGCTTACTACAACTCTCTGCCATCTGTCAGCTAAAAATGCCTCAATCCATTTCAGAAGTCTTCCCTGGATTCCATATGCTGCCAATGTCTTAAGGAGACGCTTATGGGGAACCGAATCAAAGGCCTTGGAAAAATCCAGGTATACAACATCCAGAGGCTTGCCAGTGTCTAGAATTTGTGTCCAGTTGTCCATAACTGCCAATAGCTGGGTGACACAAGACCTTCCAGGCATAAAACCATGCTGGTGATCACTGAGCAAATAATAATTGTAATTGTTGCAAATTGTAATTCTTGCTCCTCGGGATATCCTAGAATGGTTTATGCTCTTGTTGAAAGGCCAGTCCTGGCATTTCCAAGGTGGAACAAACCTTTCTGGGTTGAGGTGGACGCAAGTAGCGTAAGTGTCAGAGGTATTCTATCACAGGAAACAACTGCTTGGACGTCTCTTGAAACCAGCTTTGAGTCACTTTGCAAAGCTCTTGTTGAAAGGCCAGTCCTGGCGTATCGAAGGTGGAACAAACCTTTCTGGGTTGAGGTGGACGCAAGCAGCATGAGTGTCAGAGGTATTCTATCACAGGAAATAACTGCTTGGACTTCTGTGCATGTAGCTTTATTGCTTGTTATGCAACATTCCTTATGCTCCCAGCAGCACACCACAGGACATGCAGACGTGCAGACATGAGCAGTAGCATGAGCAGCTACAAACACCAGCATGTGCATGGAGCCCACATGTGGAATGATTTTTTTTTGTTAGTCTGAATGTTTTTGGATGGATGGATTTCTGAGGTCAGGCCCTGCGCCAAGTATAGCTTGTTGCGCAGGCGCTGACCCCACCACCCGATCAAGCAATTCCTGGTGTCTGCAGAATTTGGAAGAGAAAATTGTATGTGCCTGACATACCTGGACACATTCCGCCCTGCCCTCTGATGTCACCTGACCTTGAGTGCGGCCGCTGCCACCGGCCCACAGGCCATTCCCAGTTGGGCAAATAGCAAGCGCTGAAGCGACCCGAACCCGGGCTGCCACTACCGGGTGAGGTCAGAAGTCCAGCACTCTCCCAACTGAGCTACAAGGGCGAACATTAATAATTAACATTACATTACAGATGACCATGACACTGTGATGTAATTGACTAGAGCTTATGAATGACTTCAGCTTTGGTTTATTGTGGCCCAGTCACAAGTGTTGCAACATTGGCATGACACCATGGCTAGAAAAGTGCTGGCCATTGCCATCAACAGGAAGATGCTGGCAGCCTTGGCCTCCATCACCCTGATGATGCAGCTAGCTAGACTCAAGAGTCTATGGCCCCATTGTTTACATTACAATATTCAGTATTGCTGTTGCTCCTATGGATGGGTGCTGTTATTCTAAAATTCAGATATATTATTAATTAATAACACTGATAATAATTGAATGTACCACCTTTGTTTCCTTATTCCTTAATTGTACCAAAGTATACCTAACCTAACATATACCTATATATACCTATATACCTAACATATACCTATGCAGGTAGGTATGTTAGGCCAAGGTGGGACTTCACTGCTGCTGGTCACCATGACCTTGGCACCTTGAGGCACCCTAAAGCCCTAATCATCATCATGACCTTGGCACCATCTAGGTTTATAATAATATTGGGGATTATGAGACTAGTGCAGGAATGTCATCACTGTAGGCGCCAGTTTATTGCATTTATGGGGATGCACATTGAACTATCCCAGTGATGTGATTGGCTGGAGCTTATGAGTGACTTCAGCTTTGCCAGCCTCCACTGAGCTGCAGCCACGAGGTAGCACCTCCCAGCGGCACCAACCAGCCTCCACCGAGCTGCAGCCACGAGCCAGCACCTCCCAGCGGCACCAACCAGCCTCCACTGAGCTGCAGCCACGAGCCAGCGCCTCCCAGCGGTCTGTCCTACTGCGTGTGCGCGTGCGCGCCTGTATGTGTGTGTGTGTGTGTGTGCGCGCGCGTGTGCGTGTGCGTGTGCGTGTGTGTTTGCTCGCGCGTGCGTGTGTGTTTGCGCGTGCGTGCCTGTGTATGCGTGTGCGTGTGTGTGTGTGTGTGTGTGTGTGTGTGTGTGTGTGTGTGTGTGTGTGTGTGTGTGTGTGTGTGTGTGTGTGTGTGCGCGCGCCTGTATGTGCGTGTGTGTGTGTGCGCGCGCGTGCGTTTGCTCGTGTGTGCGTTTGCGCGCGCATGCCTGTGTGTGTGTGCGTGTGTGTGCGTGCGTGCGTGCGTGCGTGCGTGCGTGCGTGCGTGCGTGCGTGTGTGCGTGCGCGTGTGCGTGTGCGCGCGTGTGCGCGCGTGTGTGCGTGTGCGCGCGTGTGTGCGTGTGCGCGCGTGTGTGCGTGTGCGCGCGTGTGTGCGTGCGCGCGTGTGTGCGTGCGCTGTGTGTGTGTGTGTGTGTGCGTGCGTGCGTGCGTGCGTGCGTGCGTGCGTGCGTGCGTGCGTGCGTGCGTGCGTGCGTGCTCGCGCATGCGTGTGCGCGCCGATATGTGCGTGTGTGTGCGTGCGCGTGTTTGGGTGTGTGTGCGCGTGCGTGTGTGCGTTCGCGCGCGCGTGCCTTTGTGTGCGTGTGTGTGCGTGCGTGCGCCTGTATGTGCGTGTGCGTGTGCGCGTGCCTGTGCGTTTGCTCGTGCGTGTGCGTGTGTGTTTGCGCGCGCGTGCCTGTGTATGTGTGTGTGGTGTGTGCGTGCGGGTATGCGTGCGTGCGTGTGCGTGTGCGTGTATGTGTGCGCGCGCGCTTGCGTTTGCTCGTGTGTGTGTGAGTGCGTGTGTGCGTTTGCGCGCGCGTGCATGTGTGTGCGTGTGGTGTGTGTGTGTTTGCGTGCGTGCGTGCGTGTGCGCGCCTGTATGTTGTGTGTGTGAGCGTGCGTCTGTGCGTGCGTGTGCGTTTGCTCGCGCGTGTGTGTATGTGCGTGCGTGCGTGTGCGCGCATGTATGTGCGCGCGTCTGTGCGTGTGTGTGCGTTTGTTCGCGTGTGTGTGTGTGTGTGCATACGTGCGTGCGTACATGCGTGCGTGCGTGCGTACATGCGTGCGTGCGTACATGCGTGCGTGCGTGCGTACATGCGTGCATGCGTGCGTGCGTGCGTGCTCGCGCGTGCGTGTGTGCGCCGGTATGTGCGTGTGTGTGTGCGTGCGCGTGCGTGCGTTTGCGCGCGCGTGCGTGTGCGCGCCGATATGTGCGTGTGTGTGTGCACGCGTGTGTGTGTGTGCGCGCGTTCGTGTGTGCGTTCGCGCGCGTGCGTGTGCGTTCGCGCGCGTGCGTGTGTGCGTTCGCGCGCGCGTGCCTGTGTGTGCGTGCGTGCGTGTGTGTGTGTACGTGCGCCTGTATGTGCGTGTGTGTGTGCGTGTGCGTTTGCTCGTGCGTTTGCTCGTGCGTGTGTTTGCGCGCGCGTGCCTGTGCATGTGTGTGTGTGTGTGTGTGTGTGTGTGTGTGTGTGTGTGTGTGTGTGTGTGTGTGTGTGTGTGTGTGTGTGTGTGTGTGTGTGTGTGTGTGTGTGTGTGTGTGTGTGTGTGTGTGTGTGTGTGTGTGTGTGTGTGTGTGTGTGTGTGTGTGTGTGTGTGTGTGTGTGTGTGTGTGTGTGTGTGTGTGTGTGTGTGTGTGTGTGTGTGTGTGTGTGTGTGTGTGTGTGTGTGTGTGTGTGTGTGTGTGTGTGTGTGTGTGTGTGTGTGTGTGTGTGTGTGTGTGTGTGTGTGTGTGTGTGTGTGTGTGTGTGTGTGTGTGTGTGTGTGTGTGTGTGTGTGTGTGTGTGTGTGTGTGTGTGTGTGTGTGTGTGTGTGTGTGTGTGTGTGTGTGTGTGTGTGTGTGTGTGTGTGTGTGTGTGTGTGTGTGTGTGTGTGTGTGTGTGTGTGTGTGTGTGTGTGTGTGTGTGTGTGTGTGTGTGTGTGTGTGTGTGTGTGTGTGTGTGTGTGTGTGTGTGTGTGTGTGTGTGTGTGTGTGTGTGTGTGTGTGTGTGTGTGTGTGTGTGTGTGTGTGTGTGTGTGTGTGTGTGTGTGTGTGTGTGTGTGTGTGTGTGTGTGTGTGTGTGTGTGTGTGTGTGTGTGTGTGTGTGTGTGTGTGTGTGTGTGTGTGTGTGTGTGTGTGTGTGTGTGTGTGTGTGTGTGTGTGTGTGTGTGTGTGTGTGTGTGTGTGTGTGTGTGTGTGTGTGTGTGTGTGTGTGTGTGTGTGTGTGTGTGTGTGTGTGTGTGTGTGTGTGTGTGTGTGTGTGTGTGTGTGTGTGTGTGTGTGTGTGTGTGTGTGTGTGTGTGTGTGTGTGTGTGTGTGTGTGTGTGTGTGTGTGTGTGTGTGTGTGTGTGTGTGTGTGTGTGTGTGTGTGTGTGTGTGTGTGTGTGTGTGTGTGTGTGTGTGTGTGTGTGTGTGTGTGTGTGTGTGTGTGTGTGTGTGTGTGTGTGTGTGTGTGTGTGTGTGTGTGTGTGTGTGTGTGTGTGTGTGTGTGTGTGTGTGTGTGTGTGTGTGTGTGTGTGTGTGTGTGTGTGTGTGTGTGTGTGTGTGTGTGTGTGTGTGTGTGTGTGTGTGTGTGTGTGTGTGTGTGTGTGTGTGTGTGTGTGTGTGTGTGTGTGTGTGTGTGTGTGTGTGTGTGTGTGTGTGTGTGTGTGTGTGTGTGTGTGTGTGTGTGTGTGTGTGTGTGTGTGTGTGTGTGTGTGTGTGTGTGTGTGTGTGTGTGTGTGTGTGTGTGTGTGTGTGTGTGTGTGTGTGTGTGTGTGTGTGTGTGTGTGTGTGTGTGTGTGTGTGTGTGTGGTGTGTGTGTGTGTGTGTGTGTGTGTGTGTGTGTGTGTGTGTGTGTGTGTGTGTGTGTGTGTGTGTGTGTGTGTGTGTGTGTGTGTGTGTGTGTGTGTGTGTGTGTGTGTGTGTGTGTGTGTGTGTGTGTGTGTGTGTGTGTGTGTGTGTGTGTGTGTGTGTGTGTGTGTGTGTGTGTGTGTGTGTGTGTGTGTGTGTGTGTGTGTGTGTGTGTGTGTGTGTGTGGTGTGTGTGTGTGTGTGTGTGTGTGTGTGTGTGTGTGTGGTGTGTGTGTGTGTGTGTGTGTGTGTGTGTGTGTGTGTGTGTGTGTGTGTGTGTGTGTGTGTGTGTGTGTGTGTGTGTGTGGTGTGTGTGTGTGTGTGTGTGTGTGTGTGTGTGTGTGTGTGTGTGTGTGTGTGTGTGTGTGTGTGTGTGTGTGTGTGTGTGTGTGGTGTGTGTGTGTGTGTGTGTGTGTGTGTGTGTGTGTGGTGTGTGTGTGTGTGGTGTGTGTGTGTGTGTGTGTGTGTGTGTGTGTGTGTGTGTGTGTGTGTGTGTGTGTGTGTTGTGTGTGTGTGTGTGTGTGTGTGTGTGTGTGTGTGTGTGTGTGTGTGTGTGTGTGTGTGTGTGTGTGTGTGTGTGTGTGTGTGTGTGTGTGTGTGTGTGTGTGTGTGTGTGTGTGTGTGTGTGTGTGTGTGTGTGTGTGTGTGTGTGTGTGTGTGTGTGTGTGTGTGTGGTGTGTGTGTGTGTGTGTGTGTGTGTGTGTGTGTGTGTGTGTGTGTGTGTGTGTGTGTGTGTGTGTGTGTGTGTGTGTGTGTGTGTGTGTGTGTGTGTGTGTGTGTGTGTGTGTGTGTGTGTGTGTGTGTGTGTGTGTGTGTGTGTGTGTGTGTGTGTGTGTGTGTGTGTGTGTGTGTGTGTGTGTGGTGTGTGTGTGTGTGTGTGTGTGTGTGTGTGTGTGTGTGTGTGTGTGTGTGTGTGTGTGTGTGTGTGTGTGTGTGTGTGTGTGTGTGTGTGTGTGTGTGTGTGTGTGTGTGTGTGTGTGTGTGTGTGTGTGTGTGTGTGTGTGCGTGCGTGCGTGCGTGCGTGCGTGCGTGCGTGCGTGCGTGCGTGCGTGCGTGCGTGCGTGCGTGTATGCGTGCGTGTGCGCGCCTGTATGTGTGTGTGTGCGTGTGTGTGCGCGCGCTTGCGTTTGCTCGTGTGTGTGTTTACGTGCGTGTGTGCGTTTGCGCGCGCGTGCCTGTGTGTGCGTGCGTGCGTGTGCGCGCCTGTATGTTGTTGTGTGTGTGCGCGTGTGTGTGCGCGCGCGTGTGTGTGCGCGCGCGTGTGTGTGCCTGTGCGCGCGTGTGTGCGTACGTGTGTGCGTGTGCGTTTGCTCGCGCGTGTGTGTATGTGCGTATGCGTGTGCGCGTATGTATGTGCGCGTGTGTGCGTGTGCGCGCGTGTGTGCGTGTGCGCGCGTGTGTGCGTGTGCGCGCGTGTGTGCGTGTGCGTTTGCTCGCGCGCGTGTGTGTGTGTGTGTGTGTGCGTGCGTGCGTGCGTGCGTGCGTGCGTGCGTGCGTGCGTGCGTGCGTGCGTGCGTGCGTGCGTGCGTGCGTGCTCGCGCGTGCGTGTGCGCGCCGGTATGTGCGTTTGTATGCGCGCGTGTGTGTGCGTGTGCGTGTGAATGTGCATGCGTGGGCGTGCGTTTGCGCGCGCGTGCGTTTGCGCGCGCGTGCCTGTGTGTGCGTGCGTGCCTGTGTGTACACGTGCGTGCGCCTGTATGTGCGTGTGTTTGTGCGTGTGTGTGTGTGCGCGCGTGCGCGTGTGTGTGTGCGCCCCTGTATATGCGTGTGTGCGCGTGTGTGTGCGTGCGTGCGTGCGTGCGTGCGTGCGTGCGTGCGTACGTGTGTGCGTGTGTGCGTGAAGTTTTTTTCGTGCTTTGAGTTCCTGTCCCAATTTGATTTCATAGCACCTATCACCATTTCTTGCATAGTTCACTAACAATTCTTGGCCGACAAAAGCGTTAGCCCCTTAGAGAGTATATGAATTAACTTAATTAAATCAACATGTTGTGTGACTTTCCAGGTTACAGAATATAGCTAGGACGGTCCATGACAGCATATGATATCCAAACGGTCAGCGCGCTCCTTTGCTTTTATGACAATTTTCTTGCTTTTTCGTTTCAGGCGGAGCACGCGGACCGACAGAGGGTGGGTATACCTGCCAGCCCAGCTGCTCAGTGGCACCACCAGCACCACCATCCGTGAGCTGTTTGAGGACGAAGAGGAGGCGGCAAAGGCCATCGAGATCCTCGACCAAGGTTTCGACACCCTCAACTCCCGCCGACAGGCCTCTCCGCTGCGCCCTCGGAGTCGACCAGTACTAGGAGCGGCAGCAGCGTGCGCTGGAGCGACTCCGCCAGCTGCTCCAGACGGCGCGGTTCGGCGGCAAGCCCATGCCCTGCCAGCAGGGGTGGTGGTGTCCATCCGCGCCACGCTCGCGCTGTTCGACGAGATGCGGCGGGTGACGGGATTTTCGTTTCTCCTTACGGCGCGCCTGAACCAGGATGCCCTGGAGTCTTACTTCAGTATAATTCGGGCGCGCTTCGGGAGTAACGTGAACCCGTCAGCTCCCCCAGCGCGTGCGGCTGCTGTTGATCAGCGCGGCACCCGCCGTTGCACGGTGGTCTGGAGCCTGGAGCACGGTGGAGCACGGTGGTCCAACCGGTGTGCGCCGCTCCCTCTGCCTTCCTGCTCGCTGCCCGGCCGCAGGACGCTGACGAGCCGGACAGTGCGAGCGTCGCGGTCGTGGCCCGCGTCTGCGAGCGAGTGGAGGCGGCGCAGGAGCCAATGGAGGCGGAGGCACTCCCACTGCCGAGCGACCGCGCCTTGCGGAAGCGGAGGAAGTTTCCCCGAGGGGCTGCTGTAGCGCGGCGCGGTGGCTTGTGGACTGTCATGCTGCTCGCGAAGTCCGCAACTGCTGCAGGTGCCCGCCGCGCTGCTGTCGGCAGCCTCCAACTGTGTGCTGCGATACCGCCGCGATCGCTGTCGGCCCACGCTGTCGGCCCAGTCACACTTCGCCCACGCTGCGTACCGATCGCGTGGCCGCTCGCTTGAAGGTCTGCCTGCGCTGTCGCGCGGCCGCGCTCCGTGTGTCAACCTGCGGCGAGCCTCTGTCGACGCCGCCGGCCGTCTCATTGCCATGCGCTATGAGACTACTGGCTGGACATGGCTGCGGCATCCAGTTTGAGATCTGCTTGCAGTGTGTGAGCCGCGACGCGCTCACGGAGTGAAACCGGCGGCGGGTGGTTTCTTGATCGAAGACGTTTCCGGGCAGCAGGAGTATCTGATGCTGGTGCTGCCGGAGCGGGGTCAGCTGCCGATGACGCAGCTGTTAAAGGGAAATAATGACCTTTTGATTTTGTTAGCAACAATTTATTAGGCTACCGTTATGTTTTTAAAATTATTTTATTTAAATTTAAGAATTAAATAAAATTATTCCCAAATTCAAAGTTGTAAGTTTGGAAAAAATACAAAACAAGTACCTTGTGTACTTCATGAAGGTCATTGACCAATTCGTCCTTCCCTACCATTGTTAACATCGAGTGCGGCATTTGTGGAGGCTCTGTGACATTTCCGATCAAACTGAGCGCTGCTCGGACACCCGCTAGTAGCGCTAGTAGCGCTTTCGTTCTCCATGGCAACCAGGCGTGAGCCAATGAAAAGCCAGAAAGGAACTACGTTCTGGCTTTTCATTGGCTCACGCCTGGTTGCCATGGAGAACGAAAGCGCTACTAGCGTGCGTTCGAGCAGCGCTCTGATCCGTGAAGCAATCCGTGAAGCATCCGTGATGCATGACTGACTATCAGTATAAGTCATGAATAACAACAACATGCAAACTATACCAACTCGAATAAAATAAGGGCGGAATTAATTGAACCCCAGGCAAGCTAGTATCCGCAAGGCACTCGGCACTGCGCCACAATAGCAAAAGGTGAGGGAAATGCATATTGGATACAATATTATTACGTCACAAGTTTCTGAAGTGTCAACTACTATGAAATACAGTGATAACATACCTTTAATAATGATTAACAAGAAAATTCAAACTTAACAATAATTTGAATAAGTCTTTAATTAGCTTTCAACTCAAAATCAGATATATTTTGCAATGCTACACAAGAATGGCACCAGTGACGTCATTAACAAAGCCTGCTACGGGACTTGGTATATTAATCAGGAACAACTCGCCACAATGGTTAAGTGCGCCGAGAAGCATGACAATGACTTTGTAAACAAATCGCCGACGCTAAATAGGTCGCCGTCAATGTGCATCGATGAGCTTCTGATTTAATTGCCAGTTTTGTGTTATTGTTCGTTAGTTTTTTTGGGAAAAATTATTATTTTTCATGATAAAATAAAGCATAGTGTTATATACAGCCACAGACAAACTATACACAACTCCTAATGTTGAAAACAAATGAATCGATTTTCAAAAATTGAGGGTCGCAACCACTAACTATGCCGCGTTGATGTGCATCGATGAGCTTCCGATTTTATTGCCACTTTTTCCAATCGCTGTTAGTTTTAGAAGATCGCCGGGCATATAATCACAACAAGCAGAACGCACAATATGTTTTCCACTAAATTGCGTAAAAAAAACATACGGGAAAAGCCCGCAGTTTGATGAGGACCAAAAGTACTTGACAAAAGGTCAGAAATAGTGCAAGTACCGGTCGTTAAAAGTGTGGAACGCTTATCAACTTTAACTTGAAATATCTTTCGGTAGGAAAGTTTTCATGCAAAATGTGATGAATTTACAATATATTTTGATCTTGTCTGGCGATTTCAAGTGCTAACTCCATTTTAGTGGGAAAAGGTCATTATTTCCCTTTAACGGACGCTGAGTGTGTGGTGAGAACGCGCGGCGCAATCAGCGCGCTGGGCCGGCGCTGGGGCCGGGCGCGCCGCCGGACTCGCCGTTCGGTCTGCCGCGGTGCAGCAGTCTGGCGCGGCTGGAGGGCCCCGGAAGCGCGGCTGGACACGACCCTCTCGCCGGTGCGGCCGGCCGCTGGAGCCACCGCCACCGGAGGACACCACCGCGCTGCTGTCGGGAGTCGTGGCCGCACTGTGCGAGACGCTTGCGACACGATCGTCATGGAGCACTCCTCGGGTGCGGGCTACAGGTTCCGATGGTCGGCGCCAGTGAATTCGAGTGCGGTGGGCGCCTGTCTGCGCGCGGCGCGCTCCGTGCTGCCGCGCGAGCTGACGGTGCGCTGGCGGCAAGCGGTCAACCTTCGCGCGGCTCTGTGCGCTGGCGGCCGGGGAGCCTGGTGATTTCTCCCTGCCCTGGGGTGAGCTCTGGGGAGCGAGACCGAGTGGGTGCGCGTACCAAATACGCTCTACTTGCTGGACCAGGTGCGGTCGAACCTGTTGTAGCTGCGTGCCGTCAACCGCGCGATGGTGCTCTGGGCCGAGGTGTGGCCCTCTCGGGAGTGGGTGTAGGCGCTGGTGCCGGCTTTGGTGCGGCCCGGCCTCGACCACAGCTCGCCTCGGCTGCCTGCTAGCTGTGCCTACTGGCTACATGGCGGCACGTTATTACACACTCAGCTCCGGCGTGGTGCCGACGACCTTCATGTATGTCGCCATGAACCGCGTAGAGAACCTCACTGGCAGCTTCCACGCCTTCCGGAGTCTGTCGTTTCTGTTTGGCGTCGCGCTCTACCTACTGTAATAGGTGTGAAATGAGTGGCACATTCGGGTCGGATGTTCACGCGAATACATTATTCCAACCGTATGACTGCACTAACTTGTCGAGGAAGTTGGCCGTTAGCAATCTTCGGCTGTAGATTTTATGTGCGTCTTGAATAATTGACTTCATTGTACCTGTCAGGCTTACCTAGCACATATCAGTCTCAGCAGGCAAGCAACTAGAAGACACGGGAAGGGGGCGGCTGTTGGCGTCGTCATTTCCGATCCAGAGGGGTTCCGCCGGCACTGATGACTCGAAGGGCGCCACATGCACTCAAGAACTCAAAAGGGGTGCCTTCGGCTTCCAGCCTTCGGGGACTATCGTGACGGGGGAGGGGGATACGTGCTCCCTTAGCCCGCCCCCTGGCTGTGCCTAGGGACTCGTCTAAATAAATTTGAGGGGGGCAGTGGGGTGCTCACGGGGGAGGGGGTGGCGTTATGCCGGATCCCCATTGCCCAGAGTTGCATTGAATGTTGCTTTGACTGGGGGAAGGGGAGGGGGCTGGGGCCGGGACTGGGTGTTTACCTCCCCCGCCCAGTTAACATGTTAGACGAGTCCCTGGTTGCGCCGCTGAGTTTCAGACCGCCTTAGATGCAAATAATCAACAAATAATACGACGCACATTGAAGGTCCTATTGATACCAGTGATACCACCTCCAGAACCGCTCTATCCGAACGCGTGCGATTTGTTGGCTGTGATTTAGACCGTCTGGTGAAAAATATAAGGCGGGAAAAGCTACCGCTTGGTGATAAAAAATACCTTGTTCTATCCTCTATCCATACCCGGGTCATGATTCCACCTGCAAAGTCATTTAGTACCTAAATAATAATTGTTAACATCTGCAAAATCTCCATTTAAAGCTATGTGAGTATCAGCTGACTGCGATTCCTTGGGCCAAACCGCGTTTTTTTCAATGTAAACTAGCGATCAGTGAAGACCACAAAATAATGGCTATGTGGCTGTCTATGTCTTAATGGCTATGAGCGAATCTTAGGCCGACCCGATCGGACTTCATGACTACGAGCGAATCTTAGGCCGATCAGCTCGGGCTTAATGGCTACGAGTGAATCGTAGGCCGACCCGATCGGACTACGAGCGGTTGGCAGACCCGATCGGAATTAATGGCTACGAGTAGTAGGCCGACCCGATCGGACTTAATGGCGGCGTTAGGTTAGGTTAGGTTAGTTTAGGGTCAAATCGCTGTTAAGACCATTAACAAGGGACTTATTTCGTGGTCTTCACTGATCGCAAGTTTACATTGCAATGTACGCGGCCCAACCACACCGGAGGGATCCGCTTCGGCGGTCGTGATGTCCAAAACAAAAATAATGTATATGCATTGTTTTTCAAATCCATTATGCAATAGCCATAGCCATAGCCATCACATTATGACAAAAACAAAATAACTGAGGAAGTCACGTGACTAAAATCCTTACATCCCTACCTCCATTAAATATACCTTGATAAACATTGCAAGAGCCTACGTCACGCACAACTTAGGACAGTATGCGATTTTGATTGGTCAGCCATTCTAACTTAGGACAATCCGGCCTTCCCATTGGTCGTAATGCAAAAGCATTGGAGAATTTAAGGTATATGACTACTAAATACAAAAACGTATGACTTAGCTAAAACAAAAATATAAAACATGTTTTTGTCAATTTGTGGTCATTTTATGACGGTTTTTCCTTCTTATTATTGTAAATATATTTGTGGCTCTTTTAAAGTGTGGAAAACAATATTCAAAGCAGGATACCAGAGCCGAAAAGGCGGTATGAAATCACAATGAATCTGGTAGCCCACAGGTGGCTTGGCATAATACAAAAATGTGTCAATATGCCTTCATTGTATTATTATTCTCACAAATAGATGCAACGATTTATGCATTGTTGCACCCCCAGTAAGCCCAGTTACGAACGCCTCTGCGTCGCGCATGCGCACCTCCTTCCCTCTTTTTCCCCCCTGGCAGGAGAAGATTAGCCCCCAGCTTAACCGCAGGGGGACCGTGAACAAGGCCCTGACCTTTGATGACCTCTAGTGACCTCAATATTGACCTGAGCCTAAAATGATTCAAAAGATGTCGATTCGCCTTGCTTTGGGATTTCCAACGCTGTCTTTCCCTTTTTCGTAACCTTTTTACTTTTCGAGCTAAACGGTATTTATTTCTCCCAAAATAGCATTAACTGCAATAGCGGAAGAGGCCGGTGCATACACATGACGTCACGCTCTGACGTCATGATCACCTAGAATCGCCGGATGACTCTACCTCCTATATATGGCCTTGGACGCGGCTGATGCAGAGCGTCCCCTAGCGCCAGCCATACCAAACTGCTCTGATATTCAGTTTTTTTTCTTACTTTTCCTGATTATAGATATAACTTAAACTATTTTAAGAATTTCCAGAATAATTCTTGACTTTCAAATTTGTTCCATTTCATTTTTCTCTTGTATCTCAGTCTTCTCATCACATTCACTAGTCGACCCTTGGCCTTGACTGGACCCAAGGCCATATATAGGAGGTAGAGTCATCCGGCGATTCTAAGTGATCATGACGTCAGAGCGTGACGTCATGTGTATGCACTGGCCTCTTCCGCTATTGCAGTTAATGCTATTTTGGGAGAAATAAATACCGTCTAGCTCAAAAAGTAAAAATGTTACGGAAAAGGGAAAGACAGCGTTGGAAAGCTCAAAGCAAGGCGAATCGACATCTTTTGTATCATTTTAGGCTCAGGTCAATATTTAGGTCACTAGAGGTTATCAAAGGTCAGGGCCTTGTTCACGGTCCCCCTGCGGTTCGGCGGTCACCAGCTGAGGCTCTAAGCCCCGCCCCTTCGATAAACTTTTGATTTGAACTAAACCACATGCAATTGGTATGAATCGACGAGTTCTGACGAGGCGAACACGATGCCATCAAAATCATTGCTGTATCTACATTTGTCAAAAAGTTATTTGCGGAAACCCGTTTTAACCGACCGCAGACGACATGCGCCAGAATTGACTACTGGGGTGACCTCATAAGTATAAGTGGACACGTTACGGAGATAGGGATGACACCCCCCTGACTGGACCGCAGCGGCGAACGTCTGACCCAAGGCCCTATAACAAGAGTTGGACGAAGTTTTATACCAAAATTATACCAAAGTTTCCATGACATTTAATTATTTCATTGATGCAACAATTTATCGCACTTATATTAGAAGTTTAGAAATAGAAAACATATTTTGATGACACATAATTGTTAGTTTTGTATTTATTAGAAGCATTAAGAACTTTTCGTATGAAATCTGAAATATTTAACTGAACACCAAAATAGGAACTAACTTTGCCAGATCATACAATTCTTGCGCGCTAAAGACAGATATAACGACGGCCTTGACGGTATCTATTGCCTTGGCCTTGACGCAAATGAAAATGACCCGCCTGACCCGCCATATACAATGTAACGGAAGTTGGCCCACATTCAGCCGAGGTTCAGCCCGGCCCAGATTCGTGCTACCATAGCTGAAGGAAAACTTTACCAGCCAAAATTTATTAAATATCCATCAAAAACGTTAAAAAGGGATATCATTCGAAAGCCCTCATCGCAACAAACACAGCCATACCATTGGACTTTCCCTATCTTACCCACGAAAGGCCCCAGACCCGTCCGAAAATGCAGTCACTCAAACTCACTGAGTTAGCGGGACGCGGCGATTTCAACCAAACTCAGGGAAATAATAGAAGAGCACATGCCGAAACCGAAAATCATAGTCCCTATTCGTGACATTTTTTTTCAAATTTGACCTTCAGGGCCACTCAAGCTTGCAAAATTACCCCTTCTCCCATGTTAACATGCAGTCAATCAAACGATAATAAGTAACAGAAGGACGCACCAATTAGCTCAATACTCCGCATACTCGTGTAGAAATGTCTTCCGCAATTTTCCAGAAAGTGTCAATGTGTGACACACAAAGATATAGCCTCCAGAGGCCGTCAAGCTTTCCAGTTCTTTTCAATATATATATTCGCTGAGTTGGCGGGACGCGGTGATTTCAACAAAACTCAAGGAAATAATAGAACAGCACATGCCGGATCCGAAAATCATAGTCCCTATTCGTGACATTTTCAAATTTGACCTTCAGGACCACTCAAGCTTGCAAAATTACCCCTTCTCCCATGTTAACATGCAGTCAATCAAACGATAATAAGTAACAGAAGGACGCACCAATTAGCTCAATACTCCGCATACTCGTGTAGAAATGTCTTCCGCAATTTTCCAGAAAGTGGCAATGTGTGACACTCAAAGGTATAGCCTCCAGAGGCCGTCAAGCTTCCCAGTTCTTTTCAATATATATATATATATATATATATATATATATATATATATTCTCTGAGTTGGCGGGACGCGGTGATTTTAACCAAACTCAAGGAAATAATAGAACAGCACATGCCGGATCCGAAAATCATAGTCCCTATTCGTGACATTTTCAAATTTGACCTGCAGGGCCACTCAAGCTTGCAAACTTACCCCTTCTCCCATGTTAACAGGCAGTCACTCAAACGATAGTAAGTAACACAAGGACGCATCAATTAGCTGAAGACTCCGCATACTGGTGTATAAATGTGCAGCCTCCAGGGGTGAAGTGACGACACTAAATTATTTTTCACTGGACTATAAAAGCAAGCAGCAACCAAAAATGTTTGACGGCAATTGGGAGCTGTTTTATTGAGTGTCACACATTGCCACTTTCTGTAAATTTGCGGAAGGCATTTCTACACCAGTTAGCGGAGTCTTGAGCTAATTGGTGCGTCCTTTTGTTACTTATTATTGTTTGAGTGACTGCATGTTAACATGGGAGAAGGGGTCATTTGAGCGAACTTGAGCGGCTCTGAAGGTCAAATTTGAAAATGTCACGAATAGGGACTATGATTTTCGGTTCCGGAATGTGCTGTTTTATTATTTCCCTGAGCTTGGTTGAATTCGCCGCGTCCCACCACCTCAGCGAGTATAGGTTAACTCATATTTATATTGAAAAGAACTGGAAAGTTTGACAGCCTCTGGAGGCTGTATCTTTGAGTTTCACACATTGCTACTTTCTGGAAATTTGCGGCAGACATTTCTACACCAGTATGCGGAGTCTTCAGCTAATTAGTGCGTCCTTCTGTTACTTATTATTGTTTGAGTGACCGCATGTTAAAGGAAATAGTTCACCTTCAACATGGGTTTTGAACTGAAATAGCAGTTTTGTAGCCCGTGTTGAGAAATCCTTATCTGGAACTTGTATTGGCTGAAAAGACTCTCCAGCCGAAGATATTTGACTTTTTGGCGAAGGAATACGGCGCATATATG
Organism: Chirona hameri; assembly: GCA_036785665.1. Taxonomy (NCBI): domain Eukaryota; kingdom Metazoa; phylum Arthropoda; class Thecostraca; order Balanomorpha; family Balanidae; genus Chirona; species Chirona hameri. The sequence goes on from JAXIVJ010017128.1 coordinate 25,852, forward strand.
ATGTACCGTACCGTCTGAAAGTGCCAGCACTGCCATGGAGCATGCGCAGACCAATAACGCACACCATAACATCAATAATTTACAACCTTCTGTCCTGAATTGGCGCGATGTAGGACCATTTTTAAACAGAAAAAAGAAACTGTATTAAAAAATATAATAAAATCGTGTTCTGAAAAAAACTCCGAAGGTGAACTATTTCCTTTAACATGGGAGAAGGGGTAATTTTGCAAACTTGAGCGGCCCTGAAGGTCAAATTTGAAAATGTCACGAATAGGGACTATGATTTTCGGATCCGGCATGTGCTGTTCTATTATTTCCTTTAGTTTGGTTGAAATCGCCGCGTCCCGCCACCTCAGCGAATACATATATTGAAAAGAACTGGAAAGCTTGACAGCCTCTGGAGGCTGCACCTTTGAGTGTCACACATTGCCACTTTCTGAAAATTTGCGGAAGACATTTCTACACCAGTTAGCCGAGTCTTGAGCTAATTGGTGTGTTCTTTTGTTACTTATTATCGTTTAAGTGACTGCATGTTAACATGGGAGAAGGGGTAATTTTGCAAGCTTGAGTGGCCCTGAAGGTCAAATTTGAAAATGTCACGAATAGGGACTATGATTTTCGGATCCGGCATGTGCTGTTCTATTATTTCCTTGAGTTTGGTTGAAATCGCCGCGTCCCGCCAACACAGAGAATATATATATTGAAAAGAACTGGAAAGCTTGACGGCCTCTGGAGGCTGTACCTTTGAGTGTCACACATTGCCACTTTCTGAAAATTTGCGGAAGACATTTCTACACGAGTATGCGGAGTCTTGAGCTAATTGGTGCGTCCTTCTGTTACTTATTATCGTTTGATTGACTGCATGTTAACATGGGAGAAGGGGTAATTTTGCAAGCTTGAGTGGCCCTGAAGGTCAAATTTGAAAATGTCACGAATAGGGACTATGATTTTCGGTTCCGGCATGTGCTGTTCTATTATTTCCCTGAGTTTGGTTGAAATCGCCGCGTCCCGCTAACTCAGTGAGTTTGAGTGACTGCATTTTCGGACGGGTCTGGGGCGTTTCGTGGGCAAGATAGGGGGAAAGTCCAAGG
>JAXIVJ010017129.1:0-26941 GCA_036785665.1 Chirona hameri
GGGTGGGTGTGGGTGGGTGTGGGTGGGTGTGGTGGGTGTGGGTGGGTGTGGGTGGGTGTGGGTGGGTGTGGGTGGGTGTGGGTGGGTGTGGGTGGGTGTGGGTGGGTGTGGGTGGGTGTGGGTGTGGGTGGGGGTGGGTGGGGGTGGGTGGGTGTGGGTGGGGGTGGGTGTGGGTGGGTGGGTGGGTGTGGGTGGGTGTGGGTGGGTGTGGGTGGGTGTGGGTGGGTGTGGGTGGGTGTGGGTGGGTGTGGGTGGGTGTGGGTGGGTGTGGGTGGGTGTGGGTGGGTGTGGGTGGGTGTGGGTGGGTGTGGGTGGTGTGTGGGTGGGTGTGGGTGGTGTGGGTGGGTGGGTGTGGGTGGGTGTGGGTGGGTGTGGGTGGGTGTGGGTGGGTGTGGGTGGGTGTGGGTGGGTGGGTGTGGTGGGTGTGGGTGGGTGTGGGTGGGTGTGGGTGGTGTGGGTGTGGGTGGGTGTGGGTGGGTGTGGGTGGGTGGGTGTGGGTGGGGTGTGGGTGTGGGTGGGTGTGGGTGGGTGTGGGTGGGTGGGTGTGGGTGGGTGTGGGTGGGTGTGGGTGGGTGTGGGTGGGTGTGGGTGGGTGGGTGTGGGTGGGTGTGGGTGGGTGTGGGTGGGTGTGGGTGGGTGGGTGTGGGTGGGTGTGGGTGGGTGTGGGGGTGTGTGGGGGTGTGTGGGGGTGTGTGGGTGGGTGTGGGGGTGGGTGTGGGGGTGGGTGTGGGGGTGTGTGGGGGTGTGTGGGGGTGTGTGGGGGTGTGTGGGGGTGTGTGGGGGTGTGTGGGGGTGTGTGGGGGTGTGTGGGGGTGTGTGGGGGTGTGTGGGGGTGTGTGGGGGTGTGTGTGGGTGTGTGTGTGGGTGTGTGGGGGTGTGTGTGGGGGTGTGTGTGGGTGTGTGGGGGTGTGTGTGGGGGTGTGTGTGGGTGTGTGGGTGTGTGTGGGTGTGTGTGGGTGTGTGTGGGTGTGTGTGGGTGTGTGTGGGTGTGTGTGGGTGTGTGTGGGTGTGTGTGGGTGTGTGTGGGTGTGTGTGGGTGTGTGTGGGTGTGTGTGGGTGTGTGTGGGTGTGTGTGGGTGTGTGTGGGTGTGTGTGGGTGTGTGTGGGTGTGTGTGGGTGTGTGTGGGTGTGTGTGGGTGTGTGTGGGTGTGTGTGGGTGTGTGTGGGTGTTGTGGGTGTGTGTGGGTGTGTGTGTGTGTGTGTGTGTGTGTGTGTGTGTGTGTGTGTGTGTGGGTGTGTGGGTATGTGTGTGTGTGTGTGTATGTATGTATGTATGTATGTATGTATGTATGTATGTATGTATGTATGTATGTATGTATGTATGTATGTATGTATGTATGTATGTATGTATGTATGTATGTATGTATGTATGTATGTATGTATGTATGTATGTATGTATGTATGTATGTATGTATGTATGTATGTATGTATGTATGTATGTATGTATGTATGTATGTATGTATGTATGTATGTATGTATGTATGTATGTATTTATTTAGGTGCTTCCACAATGTGGGTTTTCTAGCAACCACGTCGATGAACATATAATACACAAATGTTTAAAACTAGGCTTACGACACGACATACGACACATTTCGACACAGGTTAACATTTACCTGCTTGACAGGTGATAGGTCAGGGCAGGTTTAAAGGTACCGCTGCTCTCGGCGGCTGACGCACGCACCTTCGTCCCCCCGGATCCCCGGGTGGCTCGCGATCCCCGGGTGGTTCGCAATCTAGAGGCTAGCACCATCAGCTGGAGTTGTTGCAGCAGTTAGCCGCCAGGGACCGCTAGTGAGCTAGGGTGTTATGACGTCGCAAGCAATTGGTACCAGTTAAATTTTTAACGCTAAATATTTATTTATTTGTAAATAAATCAATCAATCAATATTTAGTGGTACCATTTGCTTGCGACGTCATAACACCCTGGCACGTTATAAAATTGTTTGTTTTCTGCGCAATAGATGTCGACAAAAAATTGTGCCATACATTTGGCGGCACAAAGGATTTCCCTGTTATTAACAAAAAATCATAGGACGTCACCAACCCAACTTTCCGCTTAAAACTAAAAGTTGAATATCTTCCAAGATAAACAATTTTTGCGGAGAAAAAGTTCACGAACATGTTCAGCTGACCTCGCCTGACATGTAGACATACAATTAAGTGTGATTCAACAACTTTCACAAAGGTGGGACAGTCCCTTTAAGGAATCTGTAGGACATTAAAAAATAAATGTTAGGTTCATACTGCTGTACATTGAACTTTTACTGAGCTTGATACCAAAACTGATAAGGCTTCCTGGCTGAGATTGACAATAATGTTTGTGTCACCAGGAGATATGGCTGACGAAAACCAAACCATAGTCCTTCGCAGGGTACCCGTCAAGGGGTGAGTTATGACAACTACATTTCAAGCTTACATACATATGCTTATTTGCAGAGTCCCAAAATTGAGTGTGTCTGTGTGTCAGTGAAAAATTATGTAGAAAGAAGACCATGGGAGGGGAAAATAAAGAGCTCAAACAAGGTCTAGAATGAATGATTGTTTCTAATGGTGTAAAACAACAATGCATTTGCATACAAACACAGCTTAATTAATGTTTAACAAGACATTCTGAACAAATGCATCTCTTGTGTCAAATTATCATCAATGTTGGAGTGGAAAAGTTAATGCATAAAAAGTGGGGTGAGTGGGGAATTATTCCTGCTTGGGTGTTACTTGCCACACTAGATCGATAATTCTGGGACACTGCTTATTTGCCTACCAATAAGCCTCTCTCCGGATGATTTAAAAAAAGCAACTTAAATGAATGGTGGGGATCAACAATCATGTATGCTCAAGCTCAAACTTGCTCCTGCAGCACCTAAAGCAGTGTATCGGCAAAGCATTTTGTATTTATTTCTGACTCCAAAACGTTGGTCCCAGCTGTGCTCAGTACTAGATTCATGATGGCCGCTCTCATCCAGTTTGGCTGTGGTATTGGCGCCCGCCCAAAGCCGAAGCGTACGAATTCGCCGAGACTTGACCTTGAAAAGTCTATCTGTGTTATAAAGTATAGGTCACATAACTCCTACGGTCCCAAAGTCGAGCCATAGCAATTCTTGCTGTTTTATTATGAAAGAGGCTAAGGTTGTTGAAAATATAATGAACTGCATACGCTTTTTAATTTTAAAGTGTACTGACGGAATGGTGATGTTGAGTTTGCAACATTCAAAAGAAAATAACAGTCCGCAAAGAAGTGATTCTAAATAGTGATGTGGAGACTCCAATTTTACGAATGCTTGGCAAGCATGAGTGGTGCAAATGTATTTTTTGATCTAATGGGGGGGGGGGGAGTTTTGGGAACCAAATTTTGCAGGTGAAATCGGACACGCTTAATCGACCGATACACACCAAAAACTCCATATTGGCCTGAGAGGTGGCAATGTCCCTTTAAAATAAGGTAGTTTGCTGTTGATCACAGGGAAGGATGTCACCTGTCCCTCACTTAGCCAATTTGACTTTCCTTATCCAACACAGTTTGTAATACATGTGTGGTATCCAATTTGCATGCTAATAACAATCTTGAGTCTTTTAAATGTTGATGTGCACAGTGCATTGCTCAACATCAGATTTTTGTTTTATTTTACCAACATTATTTTCACATTGAAAATGTCACATTTGAACCTTTGTTTGGTCTGATTATGAACAGGCATGAAATAAATTGCATGTTTGAATGTTAACGTGCATGGAAAACACCACTGGGCATACAAGATGGTGTGACCAGCTCGTATATGGCTGTGACTGGTAGCTAACAGTTAACAGTCAAATTCCTCCATCAGGTATCATGCTTGCAAAGTTAAAGTCGCAGTAGGTCAGGAGGCTACTTTAACAAAGGACAGCACTGTGCCTTCTTATGAGAAGATTATCGTGCGGCACAGCGGGCGCCCAGTGGGCAGCATTGGCGTGCCCCTGAATAGTGTCCTATATCGAAAATTGGACACAATGAAGGTGTCAGGGTAAGCTGAAACGTGTTTATCATTGCTCACATAACGATCTTGTATGGTGTTACAGTTATTGATTGTTGTGCTCCTGTGGTTGCATGACATTGATACCGATGTCTGACACGCCTTTAGAAAGGTGCCTTATCCACTCTGTTATTTTGTGAAAATTGCAGATGAGGTACACATCATTCATTCCTATTCATCTTTGTTCCCTGCTTCATAACATACAGCATGTAATTTCATGACATGACTAGCACTGAATAGAATGTGTATGCGAAGAAAAGGTGGAGGTCAGTGGCAATTTTTAATCATTCCGCAGTGTCATCGATGGTGAGCCCCGATTCGGTGGGCTCCAACGCTATCAGCGGGCGGGACCAGGGCGGCGGGCATCTGCAGGTGGTGGCGCGTACCACACAGCCACCGTCATCATCTCCGGAAATGCCACTGACCTGGCTGCAGTCGAGGCCGTGGCCCGAGACATGGGTCTCATTTAGAATAGTGTGGAAGTGAAATGTTGAAATGAGGAAGTGAATGAAATGTGTGGAAGGAAGTGATATAAAGTACAAATATCATATAAACAGCACAGTCGCAATATTGTATGTATTTCATTCTTTGAGGCGCCAATAAAAGAACCATGTCACTAAACCGTGTCTCATTTTTGCGTTAGTGTTCCGATGACCTTTGGTGTCGAATTTCCTCCCGGGTGTGATAGAATGCATCCTGCCATATGAAGTTGTTTGGTGTGTGATTCAATTTTACTACTTCATTAAATCACTATGTAAATGGTTCAAGTAATAATAATGGGGATGTGTAGTGTGTAATCAGTGAATGACACTAGATTTGGTTTAATAACACTTTACTTATTAATGCGTTGGTGGTACATTACTTAATGATAACTTTTGTTGGCATTCCTCAATTTTTGTTTTGTATTCATACTAATTGAATGCAAATTGCTTTTAAAAAATAACCTTAAGTGGGTGCGAGTCGCTACATGCGCCAAAATACGAATGTGTGTATTATCATAACCTTGTGTTTGTAACAGCCAATTATCTTGAGTGACAACAGGCCTAGTTTGTGATTAATATATGCAGCTTTGCCTAACTGAGAACACTATTTCCTTATTACGCATGATCGCAGCACTGAACGTTGTACAAAAGTAGACAACATCTGAATGTAGGTATATCTGATGTTGATGGGGGTCAAGGCCCAACAGTCTCCCAAAATTTGGTTTGTACCAGGGTGTCGTAGTTTAAAATTTCGGTGAAAAAATGAACAGTGGAGGGGTGAATTAAGTGACCAAACAGAGTCTTAGTCATTGTTTTGCAATCAAGGGATGTTAAACAACAAGCCCTTGTATATGCAAATTGCTGATATAATCTTTACCAAGGCATTCCAATTAAATGGAACTCTTTTGAGTAAGGTCAACAGCATTTGGGAGTCGAAAATTAGTGGTGAAAATGTTTGGTGGGAGTGGAAAAATATTGCTGTTTTAGTATCACTTTCCACCAAAAACTGACGAATTTAGGATACTGAGGCCCAATCAACAGCATAATCTGCATTTCTGATGTGATGCTGACTTCTACTATTCCTCCAAAGGATGGAGTTTGTGGACGATGTGGGCAGTCCTATCCAAGTCGAAAACCTCGAGGAACTTCCCAACCAAGATGTGCTAGAGCCGCATCCTGATCCTGCTGTTCCTGGATCAGGAAGCCCGTCCATGTCCCGTCCTGGCCTGTCCATCCCGAAGGGAAAGAAGAAGGGGGCACATATGCCGAGGTTTATCGTTGAAAATCAACACCGACGTCAAAAGTACAATCAATCCTGCCGGACGCTCCTGTCAAAGGTACGTTTCAATAAATAATCATCAAACACTGTGCTCACTAAATGGGAAGGGGTTGGCAGCGTCCATTTTGCCACATCGTTTTGAAACGATGCAGCCATAATTTCACAACTTGGACGAGATTAACTTTAATGAAAAGGGACTCATATGCCAGGAATGATGTCGAATCAGCAAAAGGTCATGCTCAGGAATCAACAGTATACTAACCCATGTGCGGATCCAGGGGGGGGGGGGGGAGGGGCATGGCCCCCCAAATCGCCTGAAATCGGCTCAAAATGGATACATTTCCTGATATAGAAGAAAGTCTAAGAAACTTTTACCAAGGAAAGTTTTTTAAATCAGCTATCAATGCACAAGCAAGCGAAATCCGATGAGTTTTCAGAATTATGTGAGACTTGGGGATTCCCCCCTCCCCCTCCAACACCCGTTCTGGATCCGCCTGTGTTAACCCAACTTGGAAATGGTTGTTTATTTCCAACAATGCTCGTCTGATACTCGCTTTAGAGTGATTGCACTTGTTATCAGTGCGAAAGCATAATTCGTACGACATTTATTGAGGCATCGACAAGGATTGACCAAGGTTTTGAATTTGGACGATGGAGAAAAGGTACATATAGTATGCTTTTTCTGAGGTCCTCATACATCTAACGGCCTATTTAACCCTTCCGTTTTAGTTGCTCTAGCCCAGGGGTCGGCAACCTCCGGCCCGCGTGCCGGATCCGGCCCGCGACCGCCTGACGTCTGGCCCGCGGCTGGTATCGGCAACTTACATTGTATTCCGGCCCGCGGTGCCTTCAGAAATCGAAAATAGTTTTAACAAAAAGTGACCGTTGTAAGCATTGTAAAAATATTTCTCGCTACATATATTTCACCAGTTTCCAAGCACGACTTGCAATTATTACTTCTTATTTAGACAAACCAGCAAGAGTAAGCTTTGATCAGCAGTTTTTACTAAACGTTGACTGCTAGGAAACGTATGACATCTGACAGGCTCTCGCAGTCTGCACCGGTCTGCACACTTACCTACCCTATTTATTTGTATCTTCGCGTTGGAGGTACCACACTCGATACATCACGAGATCGGTTGCGCGTGACATAAAAGAAAACGCAGTTCAATGCGTTCAAAGTGATGAAATACCGAGTTGTCTGGCGTAATTCGGAGCTGTGAGAGGTGAATCGGTGCCTGCTTTTCAATCGCGCGGTGTTCATCATGTCTGCTACTCCACCTGTCAAAAAGAGAAAGGTTGACCTTGAATGCAGAGCGTTCAATCCTGAGTGGGAGAATTACATGTTCATCGAGCGCTTTGGGAAGGCCCAGTGCGTCATCTCTTTTAAGGCAGTGGCCGTTCTCAAAGAGTTCAATGTGCGCCGCCACTGGGAAACTGAACACGGCAAATCAAGCTACGCATCGATGTCTGCTGCTGAGAAGAAGGCTGCCGTCGTCGGACTATCCGGGAATCTGCAGAAGAGCACTTCGCTCTTCCAGAAGCAAGCTGAAACAGGTGAGAATGTGTCACGTGCCAGCTATGAGGTATCCCGACTCATAGCTTCCAGGATGAAGCCGTTCACAGACGGAGACTTCAAAGAATGCCTGCTCACCCCAGTTGACTGCATCTGCCCTGAGCAGCGATCTGCGTTTGACGCCGTTTCTCTGTCGTCTCGCACTGTCTGTCGCCGCATCGAAGCATGTCGGACGATATACATCACTGTCAAATCACGGATCTCCGACCTTGTCGCATTCGCCCTGGCTCTTGATGAGAGCACTGACGTCAAGGACACAGCCCAACTGGCTGTTTTCATCCGGGGTGTAACCACCGACTTGCAAGTATTCGAAGAATTCCTGCAGCTCGTTCCGCTGCGCAACACCACAACAGGACAGGACATATTTGACGCGGTGCTTCAGTGCGTGAAACAACATTCGTTGGACCTCTCACGCCTTGTGTGCGTGACCACAGACGGTGCTCCTGCCATGGTCGGAGAGAAAAAGGGCACCGCCTCTCTGCTGGTGCGTCACTGAGGCGTCCGGACACACACAGCCGATACAGAAGATGCACTGCATCATTCACCAGGAGGCGCTCTGTGCTAAGTCTGCCAACTTGGTGGATGTGATGTCGGTGGTGGTAAAGTCCGTCAACTACATCTTGTCTCGCAGCCTAAACCACCGTCAGTTCCAGTCCCTGATGGACGAAGTGGAGGGGAACTACGGTGATCTGCTCTACTTCAGCGGAGTGCGCTGGCTGAGTCGTGGGACCATGCTGTCCCGCGTGTGGGACCTCAGGCAGGAAATCGCCAGTTTCCTGCGTGAGAAGGGACAGTCCCACGCTGAGAAGTACTGCGACCCACGGTGGCTGGCCGACCTGGCGCTGCTCGCTGACCTCACGTCTCGCCTGAACGCCTTGAACCTCAAGCTCCAGGGAAAGGGCCTCCTCGTGACCGATATGCATGCCCACGTCACCGCCTTCGAGGTCAAACTGCGCCTGTGGAAGACCCAGCTGTCTCAGGGCAGATTCGATCACTTCCCTCGTCTGGTCGCTTGCGCCGCGGATGGTGTTGACGGCGAAGTCTGCGCTGATGCTGTTGCTACCCTGCAACAGGAGTTCGCGCGCCGCTTCACTGGAGTCCGGGCACTTGCTTCGGACTTCAAGCTCGTCACAGCCCCATTCGACTTCCCAGTCGATGAAGCCCCTGCCTCTCTGCAGATGGAGCTGGTGGAGCTGCAGAGCAGCGACAAACTCAGAGGGAAATCTCGCACGTCCTCGCCTCTGCCCTTCTTCCGCGACATCGTCATCCCAACAGGCAGCTACCCCAACTACGCCTCTCACGTCCAGCGCATCGTGACGATGTTTGGCAGTACCTACTGCTGTGAACAGCTCTTCTCGAAGATGAAGTACACGAAGTCCCGCCTTCGTTCCCAGGTGTCCGATCGTCACCTCAACGACGTTCTCCGACTGGCCACGTCATCCATCAAGCCGAACAGCGACGTGCTCGTCCGCGGCAAAAAGCAGCACCAACCTTCGCACTGAGAGACGAACTGTACGTTTGTATGGTCTCTCGCCGCCGCTGGAAGACAGATCGAGGTACGCTGATCGATGATGTCAATAAAGTAAATGCGTGCATTCGTTATGTTTTCATTCTCACTTTTGCCTGCTGGCACAAATTTAATCCTCGGAAGTCAATATTTTTTTTGGGCACACTGGTAGGCTAATGAAGTTGAGACGTGCTTTCATTCTTTTTTTTTAAAGATAGATTTTGCCTGCTGGCGCAGTCTGTCTAAGAAGGTATACATATTCCATCATGTGACATACGGCAAAACATCTCAGCTGTTAAGACAACCTTTGAAGTGCATTAATTACGCTGTCATATTTCCCAAATGTGACACGTCATTGCCGTCAATTGTATCGATTTATGCCCCGGCCCGCCGACCGCTTCCAGATCTCTCATCCGGCTCGCGCCCTAAAAAGGTTGCCGGCCCCTGCTCTAGCCTATGCTAAGCATTGGTGTCCGACTCCGTTTCTCCTCTCAGGCAAAGGACGTGGAGATCAGCACTGGAGCCCACGTCCAGATTTCCATCACCCATCCTGTGTATCTGCCCCACCGTGTGTCGGTTGACGGACCACGGCTGACGCCTGCGTTCAGGCGGAGGACAACCAGACCGCCCCTGCACCACCAGTCCACACCTCGCCCACTGCCGCCACCCGTACTCCGCCCATCCCCGCCGATCTCACGCCAAACAGAAGTATAACGGTCTCCAGTCGCGTTCCCGCTTCTCTCCGTGGTGTGACCAGGAGAGGGTATGACAAAAACGCGTGCAACGTGTGTAAAGTGCGTTATGAGGCGGGCAAAGAAGAGTTGTGGGTCGGGTGCAGTTATAGGGGCGGGAGGGGCCGACAGACGTGCCAGTGGTGGTGGCACCAGCGTTGTGTGAGGCTGAGATGCTCGTCTGCTGACGAGCTTGCTCGCATCCCTATGTACTGTCCTCAGCACCTGTAGGCTACCGTTCAGTTATACCCATGATAGTTGTTGCTTAGATAATTGTCTCACACACCTAGTATTTAGTCTCGTTACAGGTTTCACTCAGGTCAAGCTGCCCATGCTCCGTTCACTGTTCTGTGACCATGCCTGGTACTGGTTGGCTGTCTGTTCGAAAATCGTTTGCATGTGATTGTGCGTTGTTTTTGTAATTGGCGAGCAGTGTGCGCTGCATCGTGTCACAGTCAAGAGCTCTGTGGAAATGCTTACTCCCCAGTGCATGATGTCATTGTTTGTCTGCCGATGGCCCTCTGTTCATTGTGATATCCCAGCAATATATGTACGTTTTTGATAATACGTGAAACGTAAGGAAAAAAGAAAAGAAATGAGGCGCCAATACAAAAGTAATACGTGTCAGTGATTTTGGAAGGGTGTACTTTGGAAGGGACCCAAATGACATATATGATAATTGATTTCCAGAAACATAGTGATATAGCAGCATAATTATGTATTGCTTCTCACTTAGGTCATCATGTCGGCACGTTGCGGTAGTGGACGACACTGAGAAAGTGCAAAGATGCCACGCAGAAGGTGGTTTGTGGCGTACTGATAAGAAGCATGTGAAGCAGTATGTTCTTAACTATTACGGACTGAAGCGTCGGCCATTACGTCATATCTGTACAGCATGCATCGATTATGCCAGGCAGCAGACAAAGGGAGCTTTGAAGCATCCCGCCGAGGTACGTATACCAGATCAACTGCAATACAATCAGTATGGGACGTCACGTGATCATTTCTAAACTACATTTTGATCCCTTCATTGGTTTCATTTTTATACATGACTTTCATCTAGCATTAAATCCATCTTGCTACCTTTTATTTTTCTGCCACGCGCCATTGGTATCGAGTGTCTTAGTGTTTGAGTATTTTAAAGTAGTACGGCATTATATACAGGTATCTTCCTTTGAAAATGCAAAGGGGTCAGTTCACAATTGATTATATCAAAACAAGTGAAATAACTTGACTGGTTACGCCTCCAACCTTCGGTACTGCAGTAATTTTTTTTATGTTGCTTATTCATGTTAATTTGTCTAATCTTTAATGTCACTGCTTATATTACGGAGTCCTACAGGTCAATTAATGAACTAAGGTCCACCGACTTCATGACCGTAAAATGTGCGACAGGAAAATACAGCCGTTGAGGGGAGCGATGTTGGCGCGACCAACGTGTGTGACCTCGAGATAGCCACCACCTCGTGTGACCGAGATAGCCACCGCCACGGGTGACCTCGAGATAGCCACCGCCACGGGTGACCTCGAGACAGCCACCGCCACGGGTGACCGAGACAGCCACCGCCACGAGTGACCGAGATAGCCACCACCTCGTGTGACCTCGAGATAGCCACCGCCACGGGTGACCTCGAGATAGCCACCGCCACGGGTGACCGAGACAGCCACCGCCACGGGTGACCGAGACAGCCACCGCCACGGGTGACCGAGACACCCACCGCCACGGGTGACCGAGATAGCCACCGCCACGGGTGACCGAGACACCCACCGCCACGGGTGACCCCGAGGCAGCCACCACCTCGTGTGACCTCGATGCAGACACTACGGACGACGCAGAAGTCCAGGTAGGCACCGTTGTGATTAAGGAATAGTCGTATTCCATTATTGGTTTGCACCGTTCGTAGTTGTCATTTTTGTCTAAACCACATCATGCTTTTATTTGGATTAAGTTATTGTGTTCGAGATCTAGTATGGTAATCAGTTTCTAAACCTAGTCCTGTGTCAACATATAAGTACCTGGATTTGTTCCATAAGTCAATTGGTATTGGTTATCACTGGACTGAAGACACGTTGTCGCCTTCGTAATGGACTCGGCTATGTCTGACGACTCCGGTGACTGCCTTTCCCCTGACACAAAGTGCATTAGCCATGGCAATTGGGGGTCCACATTGTCACACATTTCGAAATTTGGGTCCAGGATAAGTCTCGTTATTGAGCTGTTGGCATGTTGCCATGTTTACTCTGTCAGCTGTGTTTGTCATTGTTAAAGTATCATTGTAGTTAAAGTAAAAGTATGCGGTCATTGTTAAAGTATGTTTGGCAATGATGAGTGACTGCAGAATGAAAGAACAGAGTGTGTATGCGATAATGATCTGCATAGCTGACATTTTCTTACAATTTATGTGGAGGTCGTGACAATGATCTTTACGTGATTTTCATAACGTTTCGGTGGGACACTCGTGAGTTGGTCGCTGTGTGTAATCTGTTAGTGTTAAGAAAAACACTATCAACTGAAGATTAGTGCAGCAACAAGAAGGCAACATTTGCTTTTTTTGTTTGTTTCCAGAGGGGTGCAGCTGCCACGCGCCTGGTCATCGAGCTGCTGAAGTCTGGTAGCCTGCCACAGCGGTCCATCAGTGATCTAGCTGGCGCACTCGGTGCTGCCTTGAACAGCACACTTCTGGAGGAAACGTATGACATCTCGGCTGACTTCAAAGACGTGGACTGTTTGAAGGCACTGTCACCATTGCACTGGCTGCAGGAGAGGGAGCCGGCAATAGTTCAGTTCTTGACAAACATAACTGCCAAGGGAAAGTCCGGCAATGAGACGTCAGACTTAAGGCTAGCCCATGTGTACGAGCAGCTTATGGGCTGCAGGAATGCACGCTTTGTAGGCCCCTTCAACTTCAGCGAAAGTCTGGGAATGAACACTTACCGTCAGAGCACATCTGCGTGCGCAATAGATTCCGCTGTAGCGCCGTCGGGCTCGACGACAACGCACAAGAACTTCCTGACTAGTAGTTCAGCTGGCAGAACCAAACTCCACGACGGCGACATAGAATGTTGGTTTGACAACAATCAGGTGGTGGGGAAAACAACTCGTGTGTCAGTTGGAAGCAAGTCACTGATGAGTGGGTGCACCATGATGTGTTCCATTCGTATTCCTGGGGAGGACTTGCAGGAAGATGCATCTCTGAAGCCAGCAGAATACGAAAGCATGGAACCAGAAGAACTGAAGGCTGCACTAAAGATAGTAGAGGAAACAGAAAGTGCACTCAACGACACCTACAGGATGTATCGCTTGAACTTTTGGAAGAAGACTCTGAACGAAGTGGCCAGTGCACAGAAATGCACTCAGTTCGGTGTGGTAGATTATGTGGACATGATGGCGGCGCAGATTACTGCTGGAACTTGCAATACTTCCTGCAAGCACTGCTTGGCGGTACACCAAAACAAGTTCGATGTATGCCCGTCATGCGGCAAGCATTCAGCTCCACCCGTAGTAAAGAGAGATGATCTGATATGCACGGTGTTCCTTCTCAGCATGCTGAACATGTGCGTGATAGTTGGCGAGGTGTATCAGGACATGCCGAACTCCTATGCTACCTGTAAAGGCGTCCTGGAGCACATCCGCCAACATGCCAAAGTCGGTGAAGACCGTCAATGGCTGTCTGTTGGCTGCGACGGGCAACCATTTGACATATGCCGGAAGCTCATAGATGTTACGATGGTCGTGACATCTGTGGAAAACAAGCGGACACGGACACCATGCAGCAACACCAAGCAGAGAAACATCCTGACACCGATAAGACATTTCATAAGCTGTATGACTGGCTCCTGATCCGTCCCGGTCCTGGGCATGTCGAAATGAACACCTGCAAGGTCCTCTTCCGACTGCTCTGGACACCAATCCTCCAGTCAGTTAGCATGCTCCTTGTTAGCATGCTCCTCGTTAGCATGCTCCTCGTTAGCATGCTCCTCGTTAGCATGCTCCTTCAGTCAGTTAGCATGCTCCTCGGATTCAAGAGTGACGCTGCGCAGGCATTCATAAAAAAACTGCGGTAATTTCCATGTAACGTGGCAGATAATCCGTGTGATTCTCGAGGCCCTCTCGAAGGAGCTAGCAGTGTCGTATGTGCGACACTGCCTATCTGCAGACGAAGACATCGGTGCGGAGGGCATGCTAATCTGGGCGGCTTCTGCGAAGAACAACAATTACATCCCACTCCACAAGCTGTGCGACCTGGTGTTGGCTGCTTCTGTGATGCGAGCCGGTATCAGAAGAAACAACAATGAGGCAATGTTGGCCGGACGCCAGAAGACGGCACCGATCTTCTTCACCGGACCCCACTACACCTATCAGCGCCTCATCGTTAGAGACATGGTGCAGCGCGCCCAGCTACCATCGTCGGTGAAGAAGTTTGTCGACGACAGAGCGTCCTACTCCATCTCCGGCGAATCAACAAGCGGAGAGGGCGGCGACTTCGTGCTGGAGGGCAATAATCGGCAGACTAAGTCATGGCTCCCACCAGGTAGCATTGTACATAAACTACATTGGCAGTTAACGATCTCAGAAAAGGGAATCATGAATATCTTTTTCACTTTGAATTTCAACGCAAAATCAAATAATTTAAATTAAAGTAATGTTTAATAAATCGAAATTATTTTACAGTGTCTTTCGACGAAGGTAGTATCTAAAACAACTTATAATTTCAACATTTGTTTATGGTCAAATTTTCGTCAAACAAATTGTGAAATTGTTACAAATATGACTCAAATATGTTGTCATGTGTTGAAAAAATCGGCTATTCGTGGTATATTTCTGTAGTGTTCATGTACCATGTGAGGTGTTGTGTCAGTAGAGCAGCTTCCAGTTTATTCAGTGTTGCAGTGTCATGGTTATACAATTGTTAATGCAATCCGACAATAATCAATTTAAAGTTGTATCGTACAAAACAAAATTACAACTTTAAATGCCATTAATTTGTATCACATTACAATGCATGGCTTGACACCAACCCCCATTAATAAATGTCGTTGGATGCATGTAGGTGCACCAACCAGTGTCATCGTCACCATAATCTGACAATGTTTCTGTTTCCACAGGCCAGCCGTCCACCGCACAGTGGCAGCAGGCAGCCAGATGTGGAGACCGGCTGGAAGCCGTGAAAGCCAGTGTGCTGAAGCGGTGTACTGTCAACGACGATACGTTCAATGAGTACGCCATCCCACTGCAGGAGAGTGTGGACACAGTCAGGGCTCAGCTGCGGCAAATCGAGTACCTGCTGAAGCCTAGTGACAGTGTGATGTACTTGCAGAGCGTCAGCGGTGTCTACATGCACCCAGACTTTGTCAACTTTGACGCCACTGCTCTGGCAAACTACAACATGTACAAGGCAGCGATGGTGGGCGATACGTTGGGCCGCATGGAAAAGGTGTACGTGCTGCCAGACGACGATAGCCTGGAAAGGCTGTCAAAAGCAGAGCTGATCCAGCGCCTCACCACAGCCATCACCTCGCCATGCTCTGGCCAGGAATGTGAGGCTCCGATGGGTGTTGTGAGACGCACAAAAACGAAATCGGGTCTGCTAGCCATCCTGCACGAAATGTTGGCAGATAGTGAAGAGGTTTGATGTGCTCAGTCGTCGGCCGCCGTCTTGACCCTGCTGCTGACCTCTGTCGGCGGCCCAGTCGGTGCCCCCATCGCCCGGTCGTGTGTCGCACAGTCATCTGGACCGCTGGTGTCTGGTGCTGCCGGGCGTGTCGGCCGCCGTCTGAACCCTGCTGCCTCGTCGTCCTCTGTCGGCGGCCCAGCCGGTGCCCCCATCATCATCAGCATGTTTATTAAACATAAATTTATTAGCATTTCAACATAAAGCAGAAGCAGAAGGGCGCAAAAGCTACATGCTACACGACCCCATCGCCCGGTCGTGTGTCGCCCAGTCATCGGGACCGCTGGTGTCAGCCGCCGTCTGGACCCTGCTGCCTCGTCGGCCTCTGTCGGCGGCCCAGCCGGTGCCCTCCATCGGCCGGTCGTGTGTCGCCCAGTCATAGTCACCTAGGCGCCGCGGGCGGCGCCGAGGCCTTTCGCGGGGCGGTGCACACGACGGGGAGTGACGGCTATGACGTATGACTTGTTTGTGTGTATTATTTGTAAAAAAAAACTTACAAATAAAGAGTAGTACTTTTTCAGTGTTTTTTTTTTGCGGCGTAAACGGCACATCACAGCAGCAATACCGGAGTTCCGACGGGAACGGGACGGGGACCGGGACGGCGACGGGAATGGAAATGGGAGACGGGAGCGGAACGGGCATGATCAGCTTAAGGCCGGTTCGCACCGGGAGCGGGGACGAGCGGAACGTGAACGGAGCGCAGCCGGAATAGGGAAAAAGCACTGCGAGTTGAACCGCCGGACGGTCTCCGCTCGCGGTGTGAACCGGGACTTGTCGGCGCGACGGAGACCCGTTACGCTGGGTGGGAACGGCTGGCATCGGAAAGATGGATTCAGTTTATCTTTTCGAACGGAACGTGAGCGGAGCGTGAACGTATTTCATGGAAGTGCAGGTATAATGTCACCGTTTGAGTGGGTGGAAAGCTGGGTGGTGAATATGATTTGTTTGTGGTGAATTGTGGCCTTGTCATTTAATCTGTTCACTGTCCCGGTGATGTTCAATTGGCTTATATATGTTTAACGTTTAGTTTTGGTATGCAGCTGCCTATAATTTGTATTAAAAATAGCTACGACCCATGCAAGGGTTGTTTAACCTGAAACATTTCGTTTTGGGTATGGAAAATCAGTGTACAGAGAGTTGTGTTGCTTAATGTCATTGGCAGGTTTAATAGGGTGAACATGTGTTGTTGATTATATCAACTACAAAAAGTGACTAATGGCTTGCACTATCATTTTTGCCATATAGTTTCAGAATTTCCGTGAATGGACAGGGGTGTATGAGCGCCATGAAACTACTGAACGGCAGACTGCTTGGGACCCTAATTTTCGTAGATAACTTTTGAAGGCACAAACTGGCATCAACGCATGTTTCGCGATGGACGTTTAAGATCCTGCGCCAATTTGTGTTACTAAGGTTTATTAATGTCAAACAAAAATATAGGACACTTTCCATTCACCGGTAATGTTAAAACTCGCGCAGATAATTCAGTCAGTGAGCAGATGCTATCGCGAAAGGGAGGAGCTATGCTCTGACGTCAGAGCTTAGCTCCGACCTGACTGACCCTAGAACCGGCCATATGCAACCCGTGGCCGGTCAGTTGCGAGTGGTGGGTCCGGAGGCAAGGGCGGGGCTACATAGCGACCGGGCGTTAGCCTCTATTAGCATGCTGTTGCTTGATTGAACCCGACTGCCGCGTGTGAACTGCTCGGCTCGGTGGAGTTTGATTTATCCCGTCATGGTACTTTTGAAAACGTTGATTTAAAAAGCATATTCCGCTACATAGAAGTATTACAAACGGTTTAAGTCGAAAATCGGCGGGCACGGGGAATCGAACCTACACTCGAAAAGATGAGCGTTCCTTACGCTGTTGCCAGATTGTACGTTGATGGTGGCCCGTCGGACGGTTCTAGCGGTTTTGATCTTTTCACGTTCCGCTCCGCTCACGTTCCGCTCTTGCGTTCCGCTCCTGGTGCGAACCGGCCTTTAGATGCTATGCACTATCGAACTTGTTACCATCGTATTGCGGTAGCAAGCGGGTCACACTTGTTCCCTTACTAATGTGTGTCGTCATCATCCGTTTCATCATGTGATCAGGCGTAACTTTTTAAAAAAATCATTGGGGTTGCACTTAGTTGTTAGAGCCCATTTGTAACACATCGCGTCATAGGCGTAATGTTAAATTCCCAAATTATTGGGGTTCTAGCTACAACCCCAATTTACATTAAAGTTCCACCCATGCATGTGATCAGCCACATTCGAGTGGCGATAGATTTGTCGGCCTGATTTTGCCGTCAATTTAAAACTTACGAATTCACCCTCTGAAATCAGTTACAAACAAAATCCAGCGACCGAACAGAGCGCGATCCAAATATTGATCAGTCAGCTGACTGCACAATCTAAATATTGATTCGCCAGCTGTTGGTGCAATCTAAATTTGGATTGCTCAGCTGATCACGCGATCTAAAAATGGATTTCTCACGTGAATTGATGCTGCGAAAAATCAATATTTAGATCGTGGTGACCATTGAATAACAGCCACCCAAAAATTTCCCAATAATATTTCCTTGATATAAGACAAGTTCGACATGTTTTCTAACCATTTCTGAACATTTTGTGCGCATTTGTTGCTCCAGAACATCAATACGGCCACTACAGTTTGGGTCTCCAAGCATGCCCAAATATGGGCATAAAAAATCCATTTTTTATCGACCCATTTCTAGATCGCCTCCCCGTAGTTTGCCCAACTGATATACCAAGCTGCAGCGGAGTGTTCACAGAAAAACTGCTCCCAAAGCAGTAGACATATTCTACAAAGTGTTCTTGGAACGTTTTTCCTCGTATATCATGTCTCCAAATCTAGTTACGTCACTTCCATCTGAGGCAGACAAAGGCACAGCTGGAAAAATTACAAGACAGGTAGTAAATATGCGGTATTTCGATATCAGGAATGGTGCAGCAAAGGTAGTGGTCACTAACCTTTCTGTGGATGTCATTAGGAATCGGGCTTCGGCTGGGGAGCGAGAGCAGGATGAGTCTCACGAATCAGACGCAATTGGGTGCTTAGAGCAATTGGGTGCTTAGAGCCCACCGAAACTTCCCTAAAGATACCTCTCAGCAGCTATCGACAATGTGCATGTCGTTCAGCTCCGATAAGGAGCCTGTGTACGCGGGAGTCGATTCCAGTGTGTCTGTTCGGTGGAAGGAGCGTGTCAGAAATGACGCCTTTGTTCACCAGATCGGCCGTGCCCATAGATTGGAAAACACATTTTCAAGGAGTTATGAAGTGAAACGATATAAAATGGGCATCCAAGTTTCTAAATGACTTAAAACTTATTTTGACCTTGGAGCAATCTTCTAAAGGTATGCGCATGGCTAGAGCTATTGACTGCTCTTTTCGTACATTTAAACGACAAATCAAAACGCGGTTTATGGAATTTTCTGTGGCGTCAATAGAATCGGTCATCAATCAGCTTGGTACCATCGTTATGGCTATGGAAAATGATATTGCCAGAAAATCTGACAACGATCCCGTGCGCATGAATCGGCTGCAGGCACTTTGCGATCCGCATTTTATTCCCACGGGTCTTGATATGTACAGTTGGGTGTTTATGTGAGCAAACAAAGTCAAAAGGACTGTTACACACTTTGGGATGATGCCAAGGCTGTAACAACATTTAAGGAAAATTTGCTAAAGCTAGTAAATGATCCCTATGCCAATCCTCTGTTGCGCGAAAATAAAGACAGTTTGTTTAATGGGAAGTTCAAGGGCTTCTCATTCGAGGGCATTTCAACTTTAGTGAGCAGTCACGCCCGTAGTACGAGAGACCATAGGGAAGAACATAACTTGGCAAATATATGGGAAACTACCGAAGATCGACAGCGTGAGATCGCTTCCGCGTTGTTAGAGACGGCCGATGCGTTCTTGGACGTAACCAACTTAGAAAAAGACGTCATGGCTGTGTTCAATGTTGTTGATTACCCACTTGAGGATCGCAACTGCTTAATGCAATTCCGCAATGACAATTTCAAAAAAGTGTTAAGATATTACGCAGAAAATAGTGACTTGTTTGGCCAAAGGACTGGCTGTGTATATACTGGCTACGAAGAAGCCGTGGGCCAGTTCGTGGTGTTTAAACGCAGGGTATGTGATATGATTAACGTAAGAAAAGAATGTTTTACTCAGGAAAACGGCTGTGAAACTTTGGATACATGCTCAGTTCTTCTCGAGTTCTTGGTACCTGCGAGAAATTTGCATGCTGGAATACCCAATGTAATCGAACTTATCGAAATTGCACTACTTATGTGCAGATCTCAGTCCGATACTGAGCGCACTGGAAAACTAATTAAAGAGTTGGCAGACAACAGATTTGGAGGGAAATTCTCTGAACTGAAAGATGAAGAAAAAGATCGGTGTGCGAAAGAGGTGTTCATCAGATCATTTAACGTGACCGTATCTGATTTTCCAATTGACCTGGTCGTTTGTGAGTGGTTGAAATATCACTATGGTATATTGAAAAACTTCAAATCGTATGTATAATTATATAGTGGCACAGAGCTCGTCCAAAGTGTCATTTATATCCGTATCAGGTGACGACGTCAGGTACAGCAAAGTGAAGGAACCGCCAGGTGACCGTAACAAAAGTCGCACCGGCGTCGTTGCAGACAACGGAACGCAGGCACATACGGAATGTGAAACAATCGTTCCCGATCAGGGTCGCACTCGGTACATCTTCACATCGTGAAATCGTCTCGAGTACCTCTGTACTTACGAGCTCAGTCGTACAGCCAACGAAGGGTTTCGTGCAACAAAAAATGTCGACATTCTTCACCAATAATGCTAGGATAACGTCGGATGTCACGGAAACTGCAGGCTCTCCGACAAAGCAAAATGAAGGTGGTCGATGAATCGGTACGTGGCTGTACAGGCACCAACAGTGTATCTGCAATACGTACCTACGATCAAGATTCTGCACGCCATATAAATGACGCCGAAGCTGAAAGCCATAATGAGACACCAATAGATGTTATGTCCCAATTATTATCTTTGGATGGTCATCCGCCGCCGCCGCCGGCCATAATGAACAAAGGAAACATGTGCTATCTGAATGTCTGCCTTCAGTTCCTGCCACTTCTGACAATATCCTTCAATGTATCGGGTTGGAACTCGCGCCCCCCACTAGTCAACGAACTGGTAAATTGTTACGATTCACCTGGTACTTTTGACCCAACTTCAGTCAATGCAATTTTGGCAGGTGTTCATAGCTTGTTCGACAACAGTGAGCAACAGGACGCCTCGGAGGCGTTGCTGATAATTTTGGATGAATTGAATGCCATCTGAGGTGATTTAAGCGCCTTGCAAATAGAAATGTCAACCACAATGACTTGTCCGAGGTGCAATGATGTGTACACTACAGTCCATGTCAGTCGGCTACATACCGTGTATTGCCATGGCTTACTTTATGGCTTACTGCCAAAAAGCAAGTAAGCCATTTAAGCGATACCGTGGCTAGTACAGTTGAACATGTTAGCGATTGGATTTGCAAAGCTTGCAGTAAAGTAGGAGGCATTAAGGAAGAGAGCATCAAATCATCGCAAGATGTATTCATAGTTAACATACAAACACTGGATTACCGTGGGCGTGGCATCCGTCGTACATCGTTCGTGTACCCGATAGATGACTTGCAAATAGCAAGCGACGTTTATAGTTTGGCCGCAGTGGTAGTTCACCAGGGCACTGATCGTTTCTCTGGACATTATTATTGTTTTGTTCGGCGACACGGGCGATATTTCAAATGTAACGACACCATCATCAGTGAAGTCCAGCCTTCCTATCTGAAGCGAAATGATGCCTATATGCTCATTTATGAGAAGCGGTAAACAAATGGCTTTTAGTTCACAGATCTATTACTACAGATTGTAGATACAGATCATAGTCCTACTGGACATGCTAATCCCTGCGAGGGGTTGTCCTACTGGACATGCTAATCCCTGCGAGGGGTTGTCCTACTGGACATGCTAATCCCTGCGAGGGATTGTCCTACTGGACATGATAATTCCTGAGAGGGATTGTCCTACTGGACATGCTAATCCCTGCGAGGGATTGTCCTACTGGACATGCTAATCCCTCCGTGGGATTGTCCTACTGGACATGCTAATCCCTCCGTGGGATTGTCCTACTGGACATGCCCCTGCGTGGGATTACCCTACTGGACATGCTAATCCCTGAGGGATTGTCCTACTGGACATGCTAATCCCTGCGAGGGATTGTCCTACTGGACATGCTAATCCCTGCGTGGGATTACCCTACTGGACATGATAATCCCTGCGAAGGATTGTCCTACTGGACATGCCAATGACCAGTGTCCTGAATTTCACGAATATGAGTGGAAAGTCACACCCAAATTAACTTTTTTTGCTACGTCACTTGCCATGTAAACGACATCACTAGCTATCGAGCTGAATAGTATTAAAATCCAAACTCGATACAAAACCATGATCTTCCTAACTTCTTAGGTACCCTACCTAACCATTAAACAGTATGCCATCCATCACTCTTTCCAACTAAAAGTCCCAGGATTACGCTTCATTGACATAGAAATGACAATAATATAATGCACGCTTCATATAATGCAAATAAATATGATTGATGGTATCGATAGTATGATACATATATAATGGTATGTTAGGCATAATCCCATGTATTTCCCCAACTATCGTAAAGTTTCGGTTCAGCCCTCGCTCGATCTCTGGCCGTTTTCACATGGTGATTGGTGAATGTGTACCTCCAGCTAATAGCAAGCGAGGAGTCGTCCATAATTGTTTCCATTTAAATCGTTTCCATTTATTTAGGCATGTAATGTGGGACATTTGGTGTCGATTCCGTTCTTCCTCCATTTCTTCTCAATCCGCCGTCTCATCCCAAGGTATTTATTTCGCATCGACGTCTTCCTCACTATAACCTCCGACCCATGGTATGCGCCCCCTGCCTTTGCAAGCAATGTGGGGGTTAGAAGCGCCATGGGTTTGTCATATAAAGCGCCATGGGTTTTTCATATGCGATAGGCTGCGTGATTTCATGCTATTTTGTTTCCAATTGTATCATTAAGTTTCCATTGTTCACCCGCTCGACGTCATGGCTCGGCCACCTTCCTCAGGCGATGTCCGCATGTGTGCTCACAGTTAATAATAATTTATAATATAGGATAACAACCGATGTGTCGTGACTCGTATCAGTAACCGTTTACATTTCTTGAGACATTTTACGTGGGATATTTGGTGTGGACTCTTTTCTTCCTCATCTCCCATTCATCCCATTCTTCCCATTCGTCCTTTTACAAGATACACATCCTTCTCACTATGACCTCTCTGGCCCACGGTATGCGCCCCTGCCTTTGCAAGCAAGGTGGGGGTCAGACGCGCCTGGGTCTCCTCTCCATTATCCTGCGCCTATGATGAATGCCTTATTTTCTACTGCGCTTCCCACATGCACATGCAGTTGCCCTGATGTTTTTGTTTTGTCTGGCTACGGTGTCATCAGTCATGTGTTCATGACTGTCGATACACGATACGATTCGATACAGTCATGTATACACACACACACACACACACACATACACACACACACACACACATACACACACACACATACACACACACACATACACACACACACATACACACACACACATACACACACACACATACACACACACACATACACACACACACATACACACACACACACACACACACACACACACACACACACACACACACACACACACACACACACACACACACACACACACACACACACACACACACACACACACACACACACACACACACACACACACACACACACACACACACACACACACACACACACACACACACACACACACACACACACACACACACACACACACACACACACACACACATACACACATACACACATACACACATACACACATACACACATACACACATACACACATACACACATACACACATACACACATACACACATACACACATACACACATACACACATACACACATACACACACACACACACACACATACACACATACACACATACACACATACACACATACACACATACACACATACACACATACACACATACACACATACACACACATACACACACACACACACACACACACACACACACACACACACACACACACACACACACACACACACACACACACACACACACACACACACACACACACACACATACACACATACACACATACACACATACACACATACACACATATACACATATACACATATACACATATACACATATACACATATACACATATACACATATACACATATACACATATACACATATACACATATACACATATACACATATACACATATACACATATACACATATACACATATACACATATACACATATACACATATACACATATACACATATACACATATACACATATACACATATACACATATACACATATACACATATACACATATACACATATACACATATACACATATACACATATACACATATACACATATACACATATACACATATACACATATACACATATACACATATACACATATACACATATACACATATACACATATACACATATACACATATACACATATACACATATACACATATACACATATACACATATACACATATACACATATACACATATACACATATACACATATACACATATACACATATACACATATACACATATACACATATACACATATACACATATACACATATACACATATACACATATACACATATACACATATACACATATACACATATACACATATACACATATACACATATACACATATACACATATACACATATACACATATACACATATACACATATACACATATACACATATACACATATACACATATACACATATACACATATACACATATACACATATACACATATACACATATACACATATACACATATACACATATACACATATACACATATACACATATACACATATACACATATACACATATACACATATACACATATACACATATACACATATACACATATACACATATACACATATACACATATACACATATACACATATACACATATACACATACACACATACACATATACACATATACACATATACACATATACACATATACACATATACACATATACACATATACACATATACACATATACACATATACACATATACACATATACACATATACACATATACACATATACACATATACACATATACACATATACACATATACACATATACACATATACACATATACACATATACACATATACACATATACACATATACACATATACACATATACACATATACACATATACACATATACACATATACACATATACACATATACACATATACACATATACACATATACACATATACACATATACACATATACACATATACACATATACACATATACACATATACACATATACACATATACACATATACACATATACACATATACACATATACACATATACACATATACACATATACACATATACACATATACACATATACACATATACACATATACACATATACACATATACACATATACACATATACACATATACACATATACACATATACACATATACACATATACACATATACACATATACACATATACACATATACACATTGTGACGGCCGTGCCGTACGAGGGCGCTCCCGGCGTCCTTGCTGTAATGTGATGGCGCTGCGGTCGGCTGCGTGAGCCGTGCGATGGTTTAGCAATAACCTTGACGCTGATCTGCCACGCACGCTGCCGGCGCATTTGGCACCGCGCCGGGCACTCAGAAACAGATTTTGGAGAAACAGATACGTGCCCCCAAATATTGTAAGTTCGTGTTATATTATTTTGTGTATGATTTAAATGTCTTGGTCATGATATTGTCTGGTCGTTTTGTTTATTTACTCGGCCAATATGTGATTATATGTGTTTGTCTTTCATTTCAGAATTACGGTTAAAATACAGCGCAACGAACGAAAAGCAATGGTCTAATGAATGATTGCGGCTGTCACAGTAATTAATATAGGGGCCAGTAATTGAGATTGGCCACCAATGAAATAATTCAGGCGGTAGATAGACATTAGCATAGATGTCTAAGTAGAGACATCTTTTCTAGATGACATTTTTCTGTGCCAGCTCGGACTGGTGCACCTTTTGAGTTTGACATTGAACGTAGTCATTTGTTTTATTTTGTGAAGTTAACTGTTAGCTATACAGTGAACTTGTAGAATCTTACTGATTTCTGATCCTGGTAGTATAGAATTAGTGTGATATATTTGAAAATATCTCACCTCGTGTGACAACCCCGTCCCTAAACCTCACTTCGGAATTAGTGTGGTGGTGGATTTATTTTGTTTATATTTGTTTTCACATTCTATTAGTTAGACATAGTGCTGTTATCATACTAACATTGTTACCTAATGTCCTCTGATGAACATGCACACGAACATGAACATTCCACACATATTTCTGTCCTAATTCCATGAGCGATAATGAAATGATGTCGACTAGAGGCAGAGAGCTCAGAGTGACGGAGAAAGGCAGAGGCTATCTAGCTGCTCAGAAGAGGAAGGTGTATGAACAGTTGTTGAAGAAGTTGAGGTCCACTGGTGATGTTATCGTTGAGTTGATAGAACAGGGAGATGAGAGCAAGGTTGAGAAGAATGTTGCCATTTGGAGACATGAGTATATTGAGTTCATACAAACATATGATGTGCTGTGCTCTGTGCTCGATGATGAGGAGAAAACTGACTTCACACAGAAGCATGCAGTCAACCTCTCTGAAGTGAATGACCTGAAAAGCAAAATTGAAGCTCACTCACCTGCTGCTACAGCTGAGCATGGAGAGAAACCTGCCAGATCTGAAGCCGGTCTCTCACGTTCCAGCAGGATGTCTCAGACGAGCAGTGAGGTGAAGACACGTCTGACACTGATGCGAATCGACATGGAGCAGAAAAAGGCTGAACTTCAAGTAAGAGCGGCCATGCGTGAGAAGAAGCTTCTACTGAAAGAAAAACAAGAACAACTGGAGCTTGAACAAGAACAGCTCGAAGAAGAAACTGAACAACTGATAAATGAAGCCAAACTGAAGGTGATTGACAAATTTGAGTCAGATGGAGAAGAAGAAGTGACCTTGAAGTCAACCAACCAAGATGAAAGAAAAGGAATGGTGCACGTAGAAGCAGAAGCTGCTCATACTGGAGCCGCTCATCCTGGAGCCGCTCACCCTGGAGCCGCTCTCACTGGAGCCGCTCTCACAGCTCATCCTGGAGCCGCTCATCCTGGAGCCGCTCTCACTGGAGTCGCTCACCCCGGAGCCGCTCACCCTGGGGCCGCTCTCACTGGAGCCGCTCTCACCGGAGTCGCTCACCCTGGAGCCGCTCACCCTGGAGTCGTTCACCCTGGAGTCGCTCACCCTGGAGCCGCTCACCCTGGAGTCGCTCTCACTGGAGCCGCTCACCCTGGAGCCGCTCACCCTGGAGCCGCTCTCACTGGAGCAGCTCATCCTGGAGCCGCTCACCATGAAGTAGCTCATC
>JAXIVJ010017130.1:0-26939 GCA_036785665.1 Chirona hameri
GCCAATGCGGATAGCATCACTCAGGTGAGCTGCAGGGGTGTGAGGGCAGGCGCGGGGGGAGGGAAGGGAAGGGAAGGGAAGGGAAGGGAAGGGAAGGGAAGGGAAGGGAAGGGAAGGGAAGGGAAGGGAAGGGAAGGGAAGGGAAGGGAAGGGCAGGGAAGGGAAGGGCAGGGCAGGGCAGGGCAGGGCAGGACAGGGCAGGGCAGGGCAGGGCAGGGCAGGGAAGGGCAGGGAAGGGCAGGGAAGGGAAGGGCAGGGAAGGGCAGGGAAGGGCAGGGAAGGGCAGGGAAGGGAAGGGCAGGGAAGGGAAGGGAAGGGCAGGGCAGGGCAGGGCAGGGCAGGGCAGGGAAGGGCAGGGAAGGGAAGGGAAGGGAAGGGAAGGGCAGGGAAGGGCAGGGAAGGGCAGGGAAGGGCAGGGCAGGGCAGGGAAGGGCAGGGAAGGGAAGGGCAGGGAAGGGCAGGGAAGGGAAGGGCAGGGAAGGGCAGGGAAGGGAAGGGAAGGGAAGGGAAGGGCAGGGCAGGGCAGGGCAGGGCAGGGCAGGGCAGGGCAGGGCAGGGCAGGGCAGGGCAGGGCAGGGCAGGGCAGGGCAGGGCAGGGCAGGGAAGGGAAGGGAAGGGAAGGGAGGGCCGGCTTAGACGCCATGATGGCCAATGCGGATAGCATCACTCAGGTGAGCTGCAGGGGTGTGAGGGCAGACGCAGGGGGGAGGGGAGGGGAGGGGAGGGGAGGGGAGGGGAGGGGAGGGGAGGGGAGGGGAGGGGAGGGGAGGGGGAGGAGGGAGGAGGGAGGAGGGAGGAGGAGGAGGAGGGAGGAGGGAGGAGGGAGGAGGGAGGAGGGAGGAGGGAGGAGGGAGGAGGGAGGAGGGAGGAGGGAGGAGGGAGGAGGGAGGAGGAGGGAGGAGGGAGGAGGGAGGAGGGAGGAGGGAGGAGGGAGGAGGGAGGGAGGGAGGGAGGGAGGGAGGGAGGGAGGGAGGGAGGGAGGGAGGGAGGGAGGGAGGGAGGGAGGGAGGGAGGGAGGGAGGGAGGGAGGGAGGGAGGGCAGGCGCAGGGCGGGGGGGGGGGGAGTGTGACGGCAGGCACAGGGGGGGGGGGGGGGGGGGGGGGGGGGGGGTGAGTGAGGTGAGTGAGGTGAGGTAGGTGAGGTGAGGTGAGGTGAGGTGAGGTGAGGTGAGGTGAGGTGAGGTGAGGTGAGGTGAGGTGAGGTGAGGTGAGGTGAGTGGTGAGGGCAGGGGGGGGGGGGGGTGAGGTGAGTGGTGAGGGCAGGGGGGGGGGGGGGGTGAGGTGAGTGGTGAGGGCAGGGGGGGGGGGGGGGGGGGAGGGCAGGCGCAGGGCTATTTCGCCTGAAACGGGTGATCTGGCGCTTCCGTCCACAAACTTCAGTTTCGGTCGCGTTTTTCATATGCTAGCAAAGGTTAACGGGGAAAACCAATGCCAGATTCGACAAATTCAGAGAATTTCGGTTCCGGGTAGTGCAGTTTGAAGAGAAAATGGGAACCTTCAATTGATTTAATCTGGCAAGCTGCCGGGCGGAAGGCCCCACAGAGCAGTGTATACTGTGACTGTGACTGTGACTGTGACTGTGACTGACTGTGAATGTGACTGACTGTGAATGTGACTGACTGACTGTGGATGTGACTGTGACTGTGACTATGACTGTGACTATGACTGTGACTATGACTGTGACTGTGACTGTGACTGTGACTGACTGTGGATGTGACTGTGGTGTGTCTGTGACCGTGACTGATCCACAGGACTGTGAGCGGTATGTGGTGTCAGGTATGACTGTGACTGACTGTGACTGTGACTGTGTATGTGACTGTGGATGTGACTAACTGTGGTGTGACTGTGTATGTGACTGTGACCGGATGTGACTGTGGATGTGACTGTGACTGTGACTGTGTGACTGTGACTGTGGATGTGACTGTGAATGTGGTGTGACTGTGGATGTGACTGAATGTGGTGTGACTGTGGATGTGACTGTGACTGTGGTGTGACTGTGGATGTGACTGTGACTGATGTGACTGTGACTGTGACTGATCCACAGGACTGTGAGCGGTATGTGGAGCAGCTGCTGGAGCTGTTCGAGAAGTTCAGCGCCCTCGTCCGCGACGCCTTCCACAACGACCCGCGCTTCCTCACCTCCAGAGACAAGGCCTTCAAGGACCTCGTCAATGATACCAGCGTCTTCAAGTAAGACCGCCGGCGCTGTAACAACGCTGACCTTTGACCTGTCACCGTAACCAGTGATATCTGACCTCTGACCCCTTACTTGTGACTTGTGACTTAAAAACCCCAATCATCATCATCTGTGACCAGTGACCTGTGACCTCTGCCCTGTGACCTGTGACCTGTGACCTGTGACCAGTGACCAGTGACCAGTGACCAGTGACCAGTGACCAGTGACCAGTGACCAGTGACCAGTGACCAGTGACCAGTGACCAGTGACCAGTGACCCACCCCTGACCTCTAACCTCTGACCTCTGCCCCCCAGACTGGAGCTGCCGGTCCAAGGGCGCAATGGAGGGCCTCTGAACCTGACCTCTAACCTCTGACCTCTGCCCCCCAGACTGGAGCTGCCGGTCCAAGGGCGCAGTGGAGGGCCTCTGAACCTGACCTCTAACCTCTGACCTCTGCCCCCCAGACTGGAGCTGCCGGACCGAGGGCGCAGTGGAGGGCCTCTGAACCTGACCTCTAACCTCTGACCTCTGCCCCCCAGACTGGAGCTGCCGGTCCGAGGGCGCAGTGGAGGGCCTCTGAAGTCCAGCCCCGAATCCCGCTGTCCAGAGCTGCTGGCTAACTACTGCGATATGCTGCTGAGGAAGACCACGTTCAGCAAACGGCTCACTGCGGACGAGGTACGCCACTCAGCTGACCGCCGCTCAGCTGACCGCCACGGCAGACTGACGTGGAGGCATGTACGGTCACTTCTGACTGACGTGGCCGCTCAGCTGACCGCCACGGCAGACTGACGTGGCGGCATGTACGGTCACTTCTGACTGACGTGGCCGCTCAGCTGACCGCCACGGCAGACTGACGTGGAGGCATGCCGTACGGTCACTTCTGACTGACGTGGCCGCTCAGCTGACCGCCACGGCAGACTGACGTGGCGGCATGTACGGTCACTTCTGACTGACGTGGCCGCTCAGCTGACCGCCACGGCAGACTGACGTGGAGGCATGTACGGTCACTTCTGACTGACGTGGCCGCTCAGCTGACCGCCACGGCAGACTGACGTGGCGACATGTACGGTCACTTCTGACTGACGTGGCCGCTCAGCTGACCGCCACGGCAGACTGATGTGGCGGCATGTACGGTCACTTCTGACTGACGTGGCCGCTCAGCTGACCGCCACGGCAGACTGACGTGGCGGCATGTACGGTCACTTCTGACTGACGTGGCCGCTCAGCTGACCGCCACGGCAGACTGACGTGGCGACATGTACGGTCACTTCTGACTGACGTGGCCGCTCAGCTGACCGCCACGGCAGACTGACGTGGCGACATGTACGGTCACTTCTGACTGACGTGGCCGCTCAGCTGACCGCCACGGCAGACTGACGTGGCGACATGTACGGTCACTTCTGACTGACGTGGCCGCTCAGCTGACCGCCACGGCAGACTGACGTGGCCGACATGTACGGTCACTTCTGACTGACGTGGCCGCTCAGCTGACCGCCACGGCAGACTGACGTGGCGGCATGTACGGTCACTTCTGACTGACGTGGCCGCTCAGCTGACAGCCGCTCAGCTGACCGCCACGGCAGACTGACGTGGCGGCATGTACGGTCACTTCTGACTGACGTGGCCGCTCAGCTGACCGCCACGGCAGACTGACGTGTAGGCATGTACGGTCACTTCTGACTGACGTGGCCGCTCAGCTGACCGCCACGGCAGACTGACGTGGAGGCATGCCGTGCGGTGACTTCTGAATGGCCTTCGTGTGACGGCGGACGAGGCATGGCCTACTCATTTCAGAGATCTGCTGCCTTCTCAGCTGGGCGTCATTTAGCTGCTATTGCTATCCATAGCCGCAGTAGTTTCGTCGTTAAACCCCAAAACACCATTCCACCACCCTCCGGATGCCACACGTGGCGCTGTGAACACACCCCAGAGAGAGCTCTAGCGCTGTTGACGACCTAGACTAACGTCTGTCTCCCAACTCCCGATCCGCAGGTGGATGAGAAGCTGCGCTCTGTCCTCTGCCTGCTGAAGTACGTGCAGAACAAAGACGTGTTTATGCGCTACCACAAGGGCCACCTGTCACGGCGTCTGATCCTGGACACGTCGGCTGACTCTGAGAAAGAAGAGAACATGGTGGACTGGCTCCGAGGTATCGGCATGCCGGCAGACTACGTCAACAAGCTCTCCAGGATGTTCCAGGTCAGAGCGATGGGCCCAGGCAAGGTAGAAGGGAGGGTTATGAGGGTGGGACAGAGCGATGGGCCCAGGCAAGGTAGAAGGGAGGGTTATGAGGGTGGGACAGAGCGATGGGCCCAGGCAAGGTAGAAGGGAGGGTTATGAGGGTGGGACAGAGCGATGGGCCCAGGCAAGGTAGAAGGGAGTGCTATGAGGGTGGGACATAGCGATGGGCCCAGGCAAGGTAGAAGGGAGGGTTATGAGGGTGGGACAGAGCGATGGGCCCAGGCAAGGTAGAAGGGAGGGCTATGAGGGTGGGTCAGAGCGATGGGCCCAGGCAAGGTAGAAGGGAGGGCTATGAGGTTGGGACAGAGCGATGGGCCCAGGCAAGGTAGAAGGGAGGGCTATGAGGTTGGGACAGAGCGATGGGCCCAGGCAAGGTAGAAGGGAGGGCTATGAGGTTGGGACATAGCGATGGGCCCAGGCAAGGTAGAAGGGAGGGCTATGAGGTTGGGACATAGCGATGGGCCCAGGCAAGGTAGAAGGGAGGGTTATGAGGGTGGGACAGAGCGATGGGCCCAGGCAAGGTAGAAGGGAGGGCTATGAGGGTGGGTCAGAGCGATGGGCCCATGCAAGGTAGAAGGGAGGGCTATGAGGTGGGACAGAGCGATGGGCCCAGGCAAGGTAGAAGGGAGGGCTATGAGGTTGGGACAGAGCGATGGGCCCAGGCAAGGTAGAAGGGAGGGCTATGAGGTTGGGACAGAGCGATAGGCCCAGGGAAGGTAGAAGGGAAGGTTATGAGGGTGGGAGAGGACACCCAGCAAGCTCTTGCGCTTGCGGGCGAAATCCGATGAGTTTTCACAATTGTGTGAGAGAAAAAAAAACGAAAAATCCCGCATTGAAAATCCTGAAACATCTTGAATCTGAGTAAAATGGTTATTTGTATTTAACAAAACAAAATCAGACAATATATACTGAAATTTGTCATGTCTAGCAGCTATATTGTTGCAGTGAAGCATGCTATTTTGATCCATCAGTGCGTATATTTCAATCTGGATACGACAGTTGAGGCTGTACAGTGCGGCCCCAGTCAATTTGCCTGGCAACAATTGAGCCGTGACGTCACCATTTCTACAGCCAGCCGGCTTTAGCATGTTGGGCTACGGGAAAATAGGTGGTATTCGGGTCGTAATTTCAAGCATTTCTAAAATAGTTCGTTTAGCAGATGATACATAACAGCTGTGATGCCAAAGGCCTTGCCTGTTCGTATCTGGGGTCGTTTTGGCAAAATGGAGTCAAATTTTTGCCCAAGAAATTGTTTTATGGAACTCTGCACGCCTTCCAATAGGGGTCACTTTCAGCTTATCTGACTGTAATAAGCGTCAGATTTCACCTTTATTGACGTCACTACCGCCAGTCAGCGCACTCGCGGAAGCGGAGGTGACATGCATACTTTTGTTACCATGGCAACCACCGCGACTCAACTAATCCAACACCTGGCAAACATGGTTGATTTCTTAGTATGAACTATGGTCTATGATGCTTGGAATATTAAATGTCTGCCTCACTATTTTGCAACAATTCAAATCAAATAGAAATTTAGTTTTGTATTATTTCACTCTTTGAATTCAGTACGCCAGCAGTTGTCTGTTTTTGTAAGAATATAATTGATACATTTTGGTCGTTAGGGCAAAACAGGATTGGGGCATTCTATGACAGATCGACCAAGCCATAACACCATATATCTCATATTTCGACCAAACTACGTTTCGGGGGTTACCTGGGCCGTAGATTCACATTATAAAATTGTCAGCTCCGTCCGTCAAACGGTTTTCGAGTTACAGCCTTGGGCAACTTTATTGTCATGCAAAACTCTAATTTTCAGTGGGCAATATCTCCCCTCTAAATCATGCGAGTCATATAAACCTATATATCATCACAATCGTCAGGAACAATATATTAATGTGATCAAATTCATTTTTCGAAACTAAGAAAATTTGGGATTTTTTACATGCGATCTTAGACCTCAGATCACGTGATTTTATAATGTGGCTATTTAAAATTAGGATGTTTTTCTTCCCAGAATTAACTTCGATACATTGGCCTTCGATGGTAACAAAATTGGATATAGGTTTTTCCTCTAATTTTGTTTTGTTTTGTTTGGAAAAATAATGGTCACCAGCACGTCTTTGGTAATAACTATACACACAACTGTGCTAGAGAGCTTAACTCAACAGCATTATATGTGTCTCGTTGAGCTGCATTCAATGATGCATAGCATGACCCCCGCAGGCCACTCCGTGACCTGTGGTGTTGATTTCCCAAATGACCTGGCTTGATTAAGTATATAATTTGCTGAAATTGTCGCTTTATTTGGCGAAGTGGAACATTTCTTATAATCTCTGGTAGACACTTATCTAGTTTCAGAACATTCTCGGTTTGGAAATAGAGATGATAAAGTGTGATGTCTTGACGACCCACAGACGCAGACTCTATCGGCGACATATTTAATTATGTCGTGACGTGATCTTGATCACCGAGCGGAATAGGTTGTCACGTGATTCAAAGGGCCTGCACCCTCCTATTCCACCTCACGAAGACAAATCACGAATTTTAGCTGAGAACATAACAAAATCACGTGACCTGACCTGAGGTCACATGCCAAAATTTCGACTTTTTCCATTCGAGTTCTCAAAAAAAGATCACATTTCATTAATTTGTGGTTAATGGCAATTCTGATGATACATACATAGGTTTATATAATTATAATGATTTATATGGGAGATATCGCCCGAAGAAAATTAAAGCTTTTGGGCGACATTAAACAGATGCCTGGGCCTGTAACTCTAAAACCGCTCGACGGACGGGGCTGACAATTTTACAGCGTGAATTTACGGCCCAGATAACCCCCAAGTTCAATCGAAATACGAGAAGTAAGATGTTATGGTTGGTCGATCTAACGTGGACTGCCCCGGGTGGCCTCTGGTCACGTGACCTTGAGGTCACAGCAGCGACTACAGGGCTGATGTTATATATCATTTGTATTTGACGTTGGACCCCATCCACGCCGAAGCGGGCTATTCCGGGGCCACATAAAAGCATGGACAACACGAATGATACACTTATCCTAATATAAAATGAAGACAGTTTCACTACAGCACATACTCCCATACAGCACATACTTCAATTCTCTCACATACACATTACATAACATACACTGCAATGCTCTCACACGCACAATACATCATATACATCAGGCTACTCTGGTTGAGCCATGTTCTGTATCTCTCTTTTGAATGCGGGCATGGCTGAGTGACGTGTCGCTAAAGGCAGCTCATTGTAATTTTGCACAACATGATATAGAAAGCGGCGCTTGCCAGCCTCTGTCCTCACGCGTGGAAGGGCCAGGTCAGAGTTCTGTCGCGTAGAGCGGGAGCGGAGATCATAATTGACATGAAGCTGGGAAGCAAGAGCCTGTGGTTCCCCGGTGTTTCGAATTTTGTGTAGTAGATTTAGGGAGTGCTGTCTGTATAGCTGCTGGGCAGTGGGCCAGCCAAGCTCAGCTCGCACGTCAGAGATGTGAGCAAATTTACGTTTGCCAGATATGACTCGAAGGCAAAATTTAGAATTTTGTCAAGGCGTTGTATGTTCCTCTGCGAGCCATTGCCAAATACTGCTAAACAGTACCGGACATGTGAAACGACCAAGGCATTTACAAGAAGTGGCAACAGCTCGGGGGATGCTGTGCCGCACGTGCGATAGTCCAATGAGGATACCACTACATTTTTTACCAGGGAAGACACGTGTGAGTCCCATGTGAAGTGCTTATCAAACAGAACACCTACATTTTTGACGTATGGGCTCTCTTGTACTATGTCTTCGCGGAACTGAACAGCAACAGGGTGAAGGTCGCGACAATTTTGGCGGGATCCGAACGCTATTAATTCGGTCTTGCTTGTATTTACTTTGAGACCATGAGAGTGAAACCAGGCATCAAGTGCACTCAGGGTGTCCTCCAATTTACTGACCAGATCATTGAGTTGGTGTTTTTTGCCGGATAACAAAATTTGAGTATCATCAGCGTACTGGACCACATGAGCATCCCCCGCGAACAGGCACATATCGTTAGCAAATATTTGAAAAAGTGAAGGCCCAAGAGACGAGCCTTGAACAACTCCGATAGAGTTGGGGAGAGGCCTGGATAAATGAAGGTTCCCACTCCCATCAGCCGTACAGACAGACTGAGTGTGACCGCAGAGGTATGATGTAAACCAGGTGGGATCGATGTTATATGTACGTAGTTTAGAGAGGAGCATAGAACGGTCGATGACATCAAAGCACTTGGATAAATCGAGGAGACAGAGAAGGGTGAGTTCCTGGTGGTCAATAGCAGAGAGGATGTGATCCGAGACAGTCAGAAGGGCGGTCTCAGTAGAGAGCAGGGAGCGGAACCCGTGCTGGGATGAGAACAGGTGGTTATCCGACATGTATGAGTAAAGCTGACGCTGCACAATACGCTCAATGAGCTTTGGGAAGGCAGATACAATGGAGATAGGGCGAAAATTGGAAGCTTCGGACTGGCTGCCGGCTTTGTGTATTGGATGAATAATGGAATGTTTCCAGGGCGCTGGGTATTCGCCGGAAGATAGGCTAGTATTGATGATATGGAGTAAAACGGAACCGATAGCAGCAAAGCAAAGCTTTATTACCTGAATAGAGATGCCGTCAGCACCACAGGCCCCTGAATTTTTCATTGAGTTGAGGAAGGACCGGAGAGCGGACAGAGAGATAGGCTGTAGTTTGAAGGCACATGTGCCGACACGAGGTAGACGGACAGGGAGAGAGGGGGCTCACCCCTGGCCCGGACCTCACTCGCAACCCGGGGACCAACGCCCACAAAGTACTGGTTTAGCTCATCAGGAGTGGCCTCTGGCACGATGCGGTCGGCAGACTTCTTGCCCGCGATGATTTGACGTACATTCCGAAATATGGTGGTAGGACCCAGCTCACGCACTCTCCTGGCGATGTCCTGCCTT
The DNA here is from genome assembly GCA_036785665.1 of Chirona hameri. Lineage (NCBI taxonomy): Eukaryota > Metazoa > Arthropoda > Thecostraca > Balanomorpha > Balanidae > Chirona > Chirona hameri. The sequence goes on from JAXIVJ010017130.1 coordinate 9,392, forward strand.
GTGTCGTGACGAATGGAAGAACGGACCTGTTTGGTAAGCGCAATGAACTCAGGGGTCCTACCACTATGGACAAGAAGTCTGCGACGCTGTGCCATCAGGTTGCGAGTGGTGTCAGATACAGGGGGAGCGGAAGGGTTGCGAATTTTGATACGTTTTAGAGGTGCGTGATGGTCGAGGATGGGGAGGAGACAATTTATGAATGCAGACCACTGGTCTGACACTTCCACGCGTGAGAACACTCCACTCCAGTCAGTGGCTCTGAGAGCAGCATGGAAAGCCGAGCGATGCAGGCGCCTAGATGAAATGAAAATCGGCTTACGGCGAGGCTTGGGGACGGACAATTTAGCTTGGATGATACAGTGATCACTATAGGGACATGGCAGACAGATACGTCACTCAAAAAGTTTCCCGTATTGGACACAAACACATCAAGTAGAGATCCAGACTCGTATGTGGGACTAGTCACGTGCTGGTGCAGGGCCAGGCTGTCTAGGAACTGATTACATCTCGATTTACATATATCATTGTCGGACGCTAGAAGGTTGCAGTTAAGGTCGCCAGTTATTACAATATTGTCAGTGGACGAAAGGAACACGCGTTGCACTTGAGTTTCAAGGAAATCGAGGTCGGCTGATATGGCGGCTACGGTATGTCGAGGAGGTCTATACACGCAACGTAGGTTAAAACGACGACAGTGCGAGTTACTTGTAGCCAAAACGTTTATATTTTGCCGTCGTTTTTGGCACCTACAACTGATTTAAGTGGTTTTACTTTCAAATTGTTTTTTATCAGTACAGCTATTCCCCCGTAGCCACTACCGTCTGGACGGTCGGCACGATGCAGAGAAAACCCCGGGAACGTGACGAAGCGTGAGCAAATTTCGGGGCGAAGCCATGTTTCTGTGAGCACAGCAATATCACATTTTAATAATTATAAATCATGACGGAGGTCTAAAATCTTAGGTTTTAAGCTTAACATGTTCAACGCCATGATGGATAAGGCCCCGCGTCCAATCGTATCGGAGCCATGAGGTTGGCGTGTCACGCCAGTTGCGTTGTGCGCCTGTGCAACCGGATGCTGGCCGCGCTGACCAGAGGTGCTGTGGCGGCCTCCCCTTGCAAGATGTGCCGATCTTGTTGTCGGTCGGTTGCGGCGAGCGCCGGCCCCGGCCGCTCGCTGGTAGTCGCGTCGGGTGGGTCGGCGGCCACCGCTGCCGCCGTCGCTCGGTCTGACGGAGTAGCGGGCGTCGGCGGCTCGTCTCTGTCTTGCGTCTCTGTCTCTATCGTGGTGACGGATGGTTGTTGGCACACTACACGACAGGGCCCATCGGGGTCCCCAGTGCCGGGAGCAGTCGGCTGGTCGCCACTCCCTCTCTCTCTCGCTCGGCGGGCACGCCACCCGCCCCGGGCTCCCCGCCGCGCCGGCCGCCGGGAACGTGCCCCGGTGACCGTTTGGCCGCCTGGCATTTGTTGACTTTAGCCGGGCGGCACTGCGGCGGCTGTCCCCTGGTCAAGGGGGGTTGCCGTGGCGATGGCCAGGGCTGGTGGTGTTCGTCCGCTCTGTTGCGTTGGTATGCGTTGGAAAAAGTAGTTCTAAAACATTGAAGCAGGACTCTTGAAGAAATGCAATATTTCGAGCACGTAATATCACTGCCGCACCATAGAGAAAAAAGACACTTATTTGAAACAAATCTTGAAGCGTTCACACACTTGCTGACACAGACCGAGGTTTCTGTCTTCCGGCTTGGTTGTTCACGCAGGTTTAAAAATCACAAATCTTCTGAGGTAGATAATAGATCGAAAACACAACTCACAGTTTGTGTGATGTAGCACGCAGATGAACTAGAAGATAAGAACACGTAGACACTAAATTTCACGAAGCAGGATGTCGAATTCCCCGAATAATCAGAGAACAGTGCGGAGCGGCCGGGGGTCGCCCGTCTAGCGCGCCGACCCGGCCGTAACTGAATTTTTCATTGAAAGCAGGTCGACGAGATAAGCATAATGCCATTTATTTCAGCTCTCTAGGACAATTACGTGCACAGTTATTGCCAAAGGCATGCTGGTGACATTATTTTTCCAAATACAAAAATATAAATCAAATATTTAGAGACAAAACTATCACAATTTTTTAAACATCGAAGGCTTTTAGGTATAGATGTCGATTTTGGCATGGGACAAATGCGAATTTTAGATGGCCGCATTATACAATCACGTGATTTGACCTGAGATCACGTGTTGAAATGTAAAAAAAACGAATTTTCCAAAAATGATTACATCATAATAATCTATTGTTACTGGTGATTCTGATGATATACAGCTTTATGTGACTCGCATGATTTAGATGGGAGATATTGCCCGCTGAAAATTATAGTTTTGCTTGACATTACAAAGTTGCTCGAGGCTGTGACTCTAAAACCATTTGACGGACGGGGCTGAAAAGTTCACAGCGTGAATGTACAGCCCAGATAACCCCCAACACGTAGTTTGATCGAAACATGAGATGTATGGTGTTATTTCGAGATATTTTGGTCGATCTGTCCTGGAATGCCCCATTGCCCACCTCAACGAAAAATCAGTAGGCAAACGCATGTTTTTGCCCCCGCCCCCAAACCGTTCCGGGAGGTTGTGATTTTTGTTCCGGGAAGGCGTGATTTACCCCCTCTCCCCCGCTCAACGACTCTTTCGCGCCAGCGCCCCGCCCCCCCCCCCCCCATACCCCCGCTCAACGACTCTGCGCTGACGACCGAACGCCCCCCCCCCCCCGGTCAACAACTTTTCGCTGACGAAACGGAGCGAAATTCCCCCCCCCCCCCCCCACTCGAAACCTAGATCCGCCACTGCCTATGGCTACGGGCCAACCCAAGTCCGCCCACCAGGGAGGGGGGGGGGGGGGGGGGGGGGGCAGAGCGGCGGTGGCAACATGCAGTTAATTTTCGCCATATATACAGACACTTGCAAGCAAATGCATGAGTTTGGGCTGGCTGGGAGGACAATGGAGAGAAGAAGAAACAACTTACAACATAATAATACAACATAGCTAATGCAACATTTTAAGTAGTAGTAGGAGTGTGTGCATCGTAAATTTATGTATTTAAAAAAATACATATAGACAAGTCACCCTTCACAAATAGTAAGAACGTATGTCAAACATTACAGATCCCCCGTCACAAAACTGCCTATGCCATGTGGAAGGTCTGGTATTCTGACATGCAGTAAATGCATGGTATAACCGATGACAACTGAGAACTGACACATGATGCAGGCACCAGGCTAACATTCACTCATTCACACAACATTCACCCAGCTCACATACATAACATGACCTTTATGCCAGGCCAGGCAACGAGATGCTCATTCATAACTGCATACCAGGTTAACACGGATAAAACAACCGTTCTGCCAGGCCAGGCAACGAGATGCTCATTCATAACTGCATACCAGGTTAACACGGATAAAACAACCGTTCTGCCAGGCCAGGCAACGAGATGCTCATTCATAACTGCATACCAGGTTAACACGGATAAAACAACCGTTCTGCCAGGCCAGGCAACGAGATGCTCATTCATAACTGTATACCAGGTTAACACGGATAAAACAACCGTTCTGCCAGGCCAGGCAACGAGATGCTCATTCATAACTGCATACCAGGTTAACACGGATAAAACAACCGTTCTGCCAGGCCAGGCAACGAGATGCTCATTCATAACTGCATACCAGGTTAACACGGATAAATAGCCTTTCTGCCCTGTCGGACTGGCCACCCTGCCCTGTGGGACTGCTCTACTGGCCACCCTGCCCTGTGGGACTGCTCTACTGGCCACCCTGCCCTGTGTGACTGCTCTACTGGCCACCCTGCCCTGTGGGACTGCTCTACTGGCCACTCTGCCCTGTTTGACTGCTCTACTGGCCACCCTGCCCTGTGGGACTGGCCATCCTGCCCTGTGGGACTGCTCTACTGGCCACCATGTCCTGTGGGACTGCTCTACTGACCACCCTGCCCTGTGTGACTGCTCTACTGACCACCCTGCCCTGTGTGACTGCTCTACTGGCCACCCTGCCCTGTGGGACTGCTCTACTGACCACCCTGCCCTGTGGGACTGCTCTACTGGCCACCCTGCCCTGTGGGACTGGCCATCCTGCCCTGTGGGACTGCTCTACTGGCCACCATGTCCTGTGGGACTGCTCTACTGACCACCCTGCCCTGTGTGACTGCTCTACTGACCACCCTGCCCTGTGTGACTGCTCTACTGGCCACCCTGCCCTGTGGGACTGCTCTACTGACCACCCTGCCCTGTGGGACTGCTCTACTGGCCACCCTGCCCTGTGGGATATTTTGCGAGGTTTGGGAACGGTGTATGTTTTCAGCTGTTGGGGATCCTGCTTTGTTTTAAGCAGTCTGTACGACTTCGATGATGTCCTCTTCTGACAGCCATGGTTCAATGAGAGAGTACCTTTTGTCACGTGAGTTCCTGGCAGAAATCATACACGTGATCTTCGGACAGCCATAGTTCAATGAGAGAGTACCTTTTGTCACGTGAGTTCCTGGCATAAATCATACCATTTTTGTGTGTGGTAGTTGATGATTATGTTTTGTTATCTCATCTGCCCCAGGGTCCTTATCATGTTGGCCCTTGTCTCCTTGTCAGGTTCTGATGTATAATGACTTTGTTATTTGGGTCCTGAGTCTGATCAAATCTTGCCTGGTAGACAGCATCGCGGTCCTCCATGTCCTGGAATTTCACCAGAACTCTTTTTGTTTTGTTTTTTAGCCTATGACATGCCACTATGGTGCCCTGCATATTCACCTTCAGTTCGTCTTTTATTATATTTAATTCTTAACTTGTGTTATCTTTGTGAATTATCAATGAGCATCAGGCTAATTTTAATCTCTCTTTATAATGGTATTATGGCTGGCTTTTTGAGACCTGAGACCATTCGAGACCGTTCGCTTCCCAAATGATAGTTGTTCGCGACTATAGTTCCTACTGTCGGCAAAAGATGCCTGAAGCTCCTGGCTACATTTGGTTACTATCTGTGGAGACATGGATTTGACACGAAATATTCGGCCTCTTATTTTAAGCACAGCAGTGAACGACGGTGCTGGACTCGCATTTTCACGAGCCGAGCCGACATACAAGTGTATCAGCTTAAAGGGATATTGCCTCCTCCGGAGGATTTCTAAAAAGCAACTTAAATGAATGGTGGGGATCAACAATCGGGTATGCTCGAGCTCAAACTTGCTCCTGCAGCACCTAAAGCAGGGTATCGGCAATTTATTTTGTATTTATTCTGACTCCAAGACGTTGGTCCCAGCTGTGCTCAGTACTAGATTCATGATGGCCGCTCTCATCCAGTTTGGCTGTGAAATTGGCGCCCCCCAAAAGCCGAAGCGTCCGAATTCGCCGAGACTTGACCTTGAAAAGTATATCTGTGTTATAAAGTATTGGACACGAATCTCCTACGGCCCCAAAGTCGAGCCATAGCCATTCTTGCTGTTTTATTCATGTTTTATTATCAAAGAGGCTATGGTTGTTGAAAATATAATTAACTATATACGCATTAAATGTAAAGTGCACTGGCGTAATGGTGATGTTGAGTTTACAATATTCAAAAGCAAATCATACTCCGCAAAGACGTGATTCTGAATAGTGATGAGGCGACTCCAATTTTACGAATGTGTGCCAATCATGAGCGGTACGAATGTATTTTTTTAATCTAATGGGAGGAGTTTCGGGAACCAAATTTTGCAGGTGAAATCGGACACGTGTAATCTACCGATACACAGCAAAAACTCCATATTGGCCTGCGAGGTGCCAATATCCATTTGACAGCTCCGTTTCAAATTTCGGCCCCTTACTGCAGTGGCCTGAATTTCGTGTCAAATCCAGGTGTCCTGTTATCTGTGGTTGTACTGATTCGGTATTGATTGGATCGGGATAGATTGGATCGGGATCGATTGGATCGAGATCGAGTGGCATCGCGGTGTCGAACCGACTTTCCTCAGGCATCTGAGCTGTCTGTTATATCCACTGACGCGTGACACCCAGTTCTATCCACTGACGCGTGCCACCCTGTTCTATCCACTGACGCGTGCCACCCTGATCTATCCACCGACGCGTGTCACCCCTTGTGCCCCACATGACGTTCTATCCACTGACGCGTGCCACCCTGATCTATCCACTGACGCGTGCCACCCTGTTCTATCCACTGACGTGTGCCACCCTGTTCTATCCACTGACGCGTGCCACCCTGTTCTATCCACTGACGCGTGCCACCCTGATCTATCCACCGACGCGTGTCACCCCTTGTGTCCCACATGACGTTCTATCCACTGACGCGTGCCACCCTGTTCTATCCACTGACGCGTGCCACCCTGATCTATCCACTGACGCGTGTCACCCCTTGTGTCCCACATGACGTTCTATCCACTGACGCGTGCCACACTGTTCTATCCACTAACGCGTGCCACCCTGTTCTATCCACTGACGCGTGCCACCCTGTTCTATCCACTGACGCGTGCCACCCTGATCTATCCACCGACGCGTGTCACCCGTTGTGCCCCACATGACGTTCCATCCACTGACGCGTGCCACCCTGATCTATCCACTGACGCGTGCCACCCTGATCTGTCCACTGACGCGTGCCACCCTGTTCTATCCACTGACGTGTGCCACCCTGTTCTATCCACTGACGCGTGCCACCCTGTTCTATCCACTGACGCGTGCCAGCCTGTTCTATCCACTGACGCTTGCCACCCTGATCTATCCACTGACGCGTGCTACCCTGTTCTATCCACTGACGCGTGTCACCCTTTGTGTCCCACAGGATGTGAAGGTGTCGCAGGACCTGAACGCAGAGTTCCACGAAAGCAAACCGAACGTGGCCGACAACGTCAACATCAAGATCCTGAACGCCGGGGCCTGGGCACGGGGCAGCGAGCGTCTGGCCGTCACCCTCCCCACAGAGTTAGAGGACTATATCCCCGAGTTAGAGGAGTTCTACAAGGCGAAGCACAGCGGGAGGAAGCTCCAGTGGCATCATCACATGTCGAATGGGACGATAACGTTCACCAGCAAGCTGGTACGTAGTGAGAAGCTGGGCTGTTGGCGTTGTGTGGGAGAGGTCGGTGGTTCGATTCCAGGCTGGCGGATTTTTGGTGTTATCCTGGTTGGCGTGGTTGAGGCAGCGTGTTCACTGTTCATTGGCTGGTGGTTTGACACGTCAGTATAATGTTAATGCCGATTAACATTGAACAATGCATGTTGCTTAGTTTTTCATGGTGTCAATGTTCATAATGTCATTGTGTTCGCGCCTACGTGTCAGATGTGTCATCACCACATTGCCCTGCCTTGCGCTACGATGCGGCCACGTCTCAACATGGCAAATGCGTGTCTCAATAGGTCATATACGATATTGACATGATATTTGTGTGACCTGCACTGTTCTGCCTGACCAGATCTACGCTGGTGTAGCGCCCTATCCGATCCTGACCTGCCCTGACCTCTGGCTCTCCGCTCTCCACCGCAGGGCCGGTACGATGTGGACATCACCACGTTCCAGATGGCCGTCTTGTTCGCCTGGAACCAGCGGCCGGCGGAGAGGATCAGCCTGGAAAACCTCCGTCTGGCCACGGAGCTGCCCGACGCGGAGCTGCGCAGAACACTGTGGACGCTGGTCTCGTGTAGCAAACTGAAGCGCCAACTGCTCCTCTACTCACCCGATGTAAACAGAGTAGAGCAGAAGCAACGTATAGCAGAGCATGTGTAAACAATGCGGTACACGGAGGACAGGCAGCCATAGTCAGCTGATTGGAATACATCGGTTAACTCAGTTGATGCAGTCGCGGATTAAACAACCAAACGCATCACGAAATATTTACTTTGAAGTTAGCGAGAAAGCATGCCATTCGGTTTGTTCTGTATCTTCTTTATGGTCGGGCATTATTTCTATTTGATATTTGTTGACGCTGGCAAGAGCGGGTCAGCGGCGGGTCTTCCGTGGATAACACCTGCATAACACGCCTACACGCATAAGCAGATGACGAAACGAGACTCCATTCAGCGGGTCTTCCGTGGATAACACCGGCATAACACGCCTACATGCATAAGCAGATGACGAAACGAGACTCCATTCACTGTCTCGGGTCACCCCGTGACTTCCCGTCCTGTCAGTCCCATCTCCCATCAGACCCGTGCCTTCCCGTCCTGTCAGTCCCATCTCTCATCAGACCCGTCTCCTCTCGTCCTGTCAGTCCCATCTCCCATCAGACCCGTCTCCTCTCGTCCTGTCAGTCCCATCTCCCATCAGACCCGTCTCCTCTCGTCCTGTCAGTCCCATCTCCCATCAGACCCGTCTCCTCTCGTCCTGTCAGTCCCATCTCCCATCAGACCCGTCTCCTCTCGTCCTGTCAGTCCCATCTCCCATCAGACCCGTCTCCTCTCGTCCTGTCAGTCCCATCTCCCACCAGACCCGTCTCCTCTCGTCCTGTCAGTCCCATCTCCCATCAGACCCGTCTCCTCTCGTCCTGTCAGTCCCATCTCCCATCAGACCCGTCTCCTCTCGTCCTGTCAGTCCCATCTCCCATCAGACCCGTCTCCTCGTCCTGTCAGTCCCATCTCCCATCAGTCTCGTCTCCTCTCGTCCTGTCAGTCCCATCTCCCATCAGACCCGTCTTCTCTCATCCTGTCCGTCCCATCTCCCATCAGACCCGTCTCCTCTCGTCCTGTCAGTCCCATCTCCCATCAGACCCGTCTCCTCTCGTCCTGTCAGTCCCATCTCCCATCAGACCCGTCTCCTCTCGTCCTGTCAGTCCCATCTCCCATCAGACCCGTCTCCTCGTCCTGTCAGTCCCATCTCCCATCAGTCTCGTCTCCTCTCGTCCTGTCAGTCCCATCTCCCATCAGACCCGTGCCTTCCCGTCCTGTCCGTCCCATCTCTCATCAGACCCGTGCCTTCCCGTCCTGTCAGTCCCATCAGACCCGTGCCTTCCCGTCCTGTCAGTCCCATCTCCCATCAGACCCGTCTCCTCTCGTCCTGTCAGTCCCATCTCCCATCAGTCCCGTCTTCTCTCGCCCTGTCAGTCCCATCTCCCATCAGACCCGTCTCCTCTCGTCCTGTCAGTCCCATCTCCCATCAGACCCGTCTCCTCTCGTCCTGTCAGTCCCATCTCCCATCAGACCCGTCTCCTCTCGTCCTGTCAGTCCCATCTCCCATCAGACCCGTCTCCTCTCGTCCTGTCAGTCCCATCTCCCATCAGACCCGTCTCCTCTCGTCCTGTCCGTCCCATCTCCCATCAGACCCGTGTCTTCCCGTCCTGTCCGTCCCGTCTTCCATCAGACACGTCTCCTCTCGTCCTGTCAGTCCCATCTCCCATCAGACCCGTCGCCTCCCGTCCTGTCAGTCCCATCTCCCATCAGACCCGTCTCCTCTCGTCCTGTCAGTCCCATCTCCCATCAGACCCGTCTCCTCTCGTCCTGTCAGTCCCATCTCCCATCAGACCCGTCTTCTCTCGTCCTGTCCGTCCCATCTCCCATCAGACCCGTCTCCTCTCGTCCTGTCCGTCCCATCTACCATCAGATCCGTCTCCTCTCGTCCTGTCAGTCCCATCTCCCATCAGATCCGTCTCCTCTCGTCCTGTCAGTCCCATCTCCCATCAGACCCGTCTCCTCTCGTCCTGTCAGTCCCATCTCCCATCAGACCCGTCTCCTCTCGTCCCACCATCTCTCATCCCGGCGTCTCTGGCCACCAATGACATCTCTCCCTTGCCGGCAGGTTCATTCTGCGAAGGAGTTCAGCGAGAACACACTGTTCTGGGTGAACCAGGACTTCGCCGTGGTCAAGAACGGCAAGCCCATGCCTCGGGGGAAGGTCAATGTCATCGGCCGCCTCCAACTGAGCACAGAGAAGTCCCGGGAGGAGGAGAACGAGGGCATCATCCAGCTCAGGATCCTGCGCACACAGGAGGCGATCGTCAAGATCATGAAGATGCGGAAGGCGACGACGAACGCCCAGCTGCAGACAGAGTTGATTGAGATCCTGAAGAACATGTTCCTCCCGAGTAAAAAGATGATCAAGGAACAGATTGAGTGGCTGATCGAGAATAAGTACATGAAGCGAGATCCGGACGATATTAACAAGTTTAAGTATATGGCCTAGTAGAGTGGTGCCTGCGATCTGTGATGACAGCCAGTGGAGACGATGGCGGCCGTGGTGCGCATGCGCATGGCGTTTGCGTGTTGCGTCGGTCGCGCTCCAGGCAGCGCTGGCGCTGTTTTTTTTAGTGCGTGTTGGTGCGGGAGCGTGTGTGGCAGTGTGGCCGTGTGGAGATAATTATGCGGGTGGCGTGATTTTGTGGCGTCGGCGCTCTCGGATCGCGGAATCCCCAGTCTGCCCCGTGGGTTTATAACATGCCACCTATCGGATGGCGAGTAACTCGCGCTTCGTGTCGTGGCCGTGAGATGGCAGGGTGGGCAGCTTTTGCCGCTTAGTCTGGCATGGCTACGCTCGCCTCAACAGGATCAGTTGATGATGACTCTCGATGCGTAATAAATCTCATTGCAAATGATGTCGGTTTCTGCAGAGTTTAAAAACGGGTTTTTACCGTTTTTTACAGGCCTTCTATCCAAACTGCTGCTGGGCTGCCCCATATCGCAGGTGGTGGCGTGCCCGCCTGACTCCGCTCCCGCCCAGCTGGCAAGGCAGGAATGATAGGAAATGGCAAGAGTTCTCGCCCCAACTCGTGCTTATGATTTGCCCCTCACTGGTAGGACTTTCCATCATCTGCAAAGCCAGTGGGCGGGACCGTGCCGAGAACTCGTGTTAGTAAAGCTTTCGACTCTAAATTCTGTCGGTGACCAGGAATTTCTCCATCAGATGATGGAGGCAAGAGAGGCGCCTCTTAGTGAAATCGAAATGCTCATTTCGGAAACCATAGCAACTCTTCCAAGCAAAACATTCGGCCTAAGACTACAGAAGGCTACAGAGTACAGAAACTAGTATAACTACTAAGGCTACAGAACATCTCACTTGAAAAGGTCAGGTTTGAATGAAATCAATATAATTGGTTGGTTATCAAAATAAATATCAAATATCTGTCGATAGGAAGCATTTTACTTGTAATGCCATATATTATGAAGTCTCGCCTCATGCGAAGGGCTGGGATTAAATGACTAATGAGTATGTCTAGGGATTGAACATTGGAGGGGTGCGGCTAAATATCGATTGGGGCATTGCGATTTTTCGCGCGCCCAAGCGCCCCCCCCCCCCCTAGATCCGCGCCTGAATGTAATCCCTTGTGTCTCAGTCTGTTCATGACTAGGTATTGATCATGCATTTCAGATGATTCTTCAGTGTGCAAAATGCCCTCACAAGACAATTGGTCATATTTTGGTGTAAATCTTGTATGCAGGCAATCTTGTATGCAATCTTGTATGCCAATTCCTTATTCCATGTCTAATAAATAAGACATTACTTCTAGTTTAGTCATGGATTATACGGGTTTTTCCCAGAATAATTGAGTTACATAGTAAAACGTACTTATAAAGGTGGTAGAAGTCCCACGGTAGCCACATTTTTCTGGAAATGACCTCTTCTGCACGTAAGGACATTCCAAAGTGCACGGTGATGCCACCGCGTATTTTCTGCAGGGCCGGCTGAGACAGCCAGTCATCTCTTTTATGCTAATAAAAACACCTCACTTATGGCATATTTCCGGTAAAATAAGCAATATTTGAAAGAAAATAAACTTCTTTTGTTCCAACGACACCAGCAGTTGCCTAGTTTTCCCATAAAATTATATATTTTTCATGAATTTTCATGCTAAAAAATTAATACGCCACCACCAAATTCTCAACGCTAAAGGCCGAAGACAAGAAAACCACAACAACACAAAACCTCAACGAACAGTGTGTAGTAATACAAAGTCCCGTCAGTTTTGAATTGCATAATAATTTTGTGATCCAGTGTAGGTCTTGCAGATAATTCAAAACTCTAAAATTGATCTTAAGATAAAAGTGGTGGACAGTAGTGCCGATCAAGTACTCGTTATCTGATACTATTCTCGAAAAACGCCCACGGTTTAACGCTGATAATTGCTGAAATAATGGACTAAATGAGCATTGAAGTCCCTGTTATATGTCTTAAACGTGTTTAAAGCTCATACAACTGCAAAAGAGTGCATTTACTTTCAGGACGGAAACCCGTATAATCCCTTTAAGTCATGTCACTTCTGAAGGGGAAGATTGGCGCGTCTGTACGCCAACGCCAAGGGCTCTCCTTCCTGTCCTTGTGCTGAGATGACAGCATCATCGCTCTACGGCGTAGGTAGGAGCACAGCCTTGGTTGGAGCAAGTCATGGTTACAAGATATTTTTGTTTCTGGAACATTTCTTCATAATTTCTCGAGGCGAGGGCTTCCATATCCAATCGAGTTTTGTATAACTAACTGCCAAGTTATCCAAAACCTCAAACATTCAATTATTGGAACGAAATAAGTTCAAGTCAGCTGATTCAGCCAAAAACTGGTCTGGATACAAGTAAGTATTGTAATTCTTAAATCCTAATAGTACCAAACAATTCCATTTGTTGGTCAATATAACGAGCAACTTTACTAACTGGCCGTTAATAAGTTTTTTTTTGGATTTCGGCCACTTTTGTCGCATACACGCCAAATTCGCTTGTCATTGTTGTTGATTATTGTCACGGTCAAGGCGAGCGACGGCCTTCAATATACCCTGCTCAAGGCTATAGAACAACTCAAACTCGTGCGGTCGTACTCGTGCGGTTTTCGCCCGGGGTGTCCGTGTAGCAGAAAACCATTAATGTTCTATCACTGAAGATTTGTGCACATCAGTCACTTCTTGCTGCTCGTGAAATTCTGCCTAAGCGTATTAAGATATCGGAGCTGCATACCCTGGTGCTGGTGTCATCCGCTTGCGTTGTTGGTAAGTTTTTGGTAAGAATTTGCCGGGCATCAAATTTAAGCAGGAAATGCCCACTTAGGTACTACGGCCACGTTCTTTAGAGCATTCCTAATCGGAATGTGATGTCATTTTCCGATTCAGAATTGTGTCTCTTTTCAGAGCATTCTTTTGGATATTCCATAGCATGTTTGCCTCAAATGCATCATCAGCATGTTTTTGTTATGGTGACGATGCCGCCAATATTGGCTTGGGCTGTTTTTTCATTCCCCTTGTTCTGGCTAGGATGACCAGAATATTCCAGCTAGTCCTGGGGAATTTATAAAGAACTGACTGTGACATCATTGCCCTAGTAATTATTTGTAATTTGTATACATTTGGCTCACACTTTCAAATTGTGAATTTGGTACAGGTAGGGCAGGCGTCACACTTCCGTACACCAGTGTCCTGAATTTCACAAATATGAGTGGAAAGCCACGCAGGTCGCAGGGTCCTAAGATTTCTTTGGAGCTGGGGTGCGGAATTGAAAATTCTAGCTATAAATGGGCATAAAGAGTGGAAAATTCTACCCAAACATTGTATGTGCTTGGCTTTATCAATACCCAATTACCCGCTCATGGATAAGTTATTACCTATGCCAATTATTACCTGTCTTTCCCTCCACAGGCTGTCCCTATCATTACATGCATAAATCAGCATCAGGGTTCCAATTATCCAATAGGTACATATTAAAATAAGGAGTGGAAAATTCTCAGTAAAACTCAGGAAAAGAGTGGAAAAAAGTATCCATAGGGTGTTGTTTTACACCCAAATTTCCCAATGTTAGGACACTGAAGCCACACCCAAATTTTGTTTGTTGTCACATCACTTGCCATCAAAACAACGTCACTAACAATCAAGCTAAATATTATTAAAATCAAAACTATACAAAAACATGATATTCCTCCCTACCTAGGTCCATACCCTACCTACCCATTAAACAGTATGTCGTCCATACACTTCACCCAGCACCACACAAACCGGCACCCCAACACACTACCAGGCTGGAAAGTGTTTTTGTTAATATACAGCAAACTGACTGCTCGAAGCATCGATTGTTGGGTTATTATCATATAAATTTTAACCTCAATATCCACCTCCATCTGGAATAGTGATGTCCTCTCAGTATTCATCACACTCTTGCAAAAAAAAAACAATTTCAGGACACTGCCATACACCAGCTGTAGGTAGTTCCTGCCCCGGGCAGTGCAGCTGGAGGGCTGAGTGTACTTGATCAGATGACTGGGCGTTGGCTTGTGGAATCTGGGCTTCAACTCTGCACAGGTAGAACATGATGAGGTCATCCACTTGATGTCTTAAACAGAGTATGGTAAGTTCCTGCTTCTGACGAAGTGAATCATGCGAGTGATGCCTGGGTGGCAGAGGTCATCATTCAGCTTCCGCTACCCATCCGTTTCAGACATTGAGCTGCATACTTGTGACAGCTTCTGCAGCTGCGTTTTCTGTTCCTGGTCGGTACACAATGTCGTAGCAAGAACATAAGAGTTCCAAACGCCAGCGAATGATCTTCTCGTTCTTGATCTTGCTTGCATGATTACTGTCGAACATGAAGGCCACTGACTTCTGGTCTGTTACCAGCTGGAACTGATGACCAAGCAGGTAGTGCCTCCAGTGTCTCAGAGATTCCTCAATGGCATATGCCTCTTTCTCGATGGCCGCATGTCTCTGTTCACAGGATGACCGAGTCCGGGAGAAGAACGTCACTGGACGACCAGCCTGGCAGAGCGTGGCGGAGATGGCATGGTCAGAAGCGTCAGTCTCAACGACGAATGGCTCTGGGGATCGATGGCTTTGATGGCAGTCTTGGCGATGTCGCTCTTTAGGCTATCAAAAGCCTTCCTTGCCTGGGGCGACAGGGGGAAGCTGGTTGTCTGGGCCAGTGGACGGATCTTAGCTGAGAAGCCGGAGATTCACCGAGAGTAGTGGGCAAACATTCCGATCACTCGCTTCAGGGAGGACATGCCCGCGGCCCAGGACGGTCAAGGAAAGGACGGAGGCGCTCAGGGTCTGGCTTGAGTGTTCCATCCTCGGATCAGGTAGCCGATCAGATCCACAGACTTTGTAGAGAAGACATACTTCTCCTTGTTCAAGTTGAGCTTTTACTTCTCGATGGCATCCATGTATCTCTTCAGGTTCTGGTCATGCTGTTCTTGGGAGTGTCCACAGACAGTCGCGTTGTCGATATAGACGAAGGTGTCTTTCAGGCCTTCTTTCTCCGCAGTCCACAATGCCATCAATGATCCGCTGGAAGCAGGCGACCCCATTGGTGATGCCAAATGGAATGCGCTTGAACTGGTGCAGCTTGTCTGCTTCAAAAGCTGTGTAGGGCTTGTCTTCGTCCTTGATGTTCACTTGGTGATAAGCATTCTGCTGGTATAATGTGCTGAAGAGCAGCGGGGCCACCTGCCCTACCATCTCATCAGTGTGTGGCAGGATGTAGGCAATAGGCATCCAGTAGTGTGCACCGATTTATCGTCTGGGAGTAATCGATGACCATTCTCTTCTTGTGGTTTTCGTTGGACGTCACCAGGACCTGTGCCCTCCATGATGAGTTGCTGGGCTCGATGACTCCCTCCTTCAGACGTCTTGAGACCTCCGAGCTGATGAACTTCTGATCAGCGTGTGAGTGACACCTGGACCTCACCGCGACAGGCTTGCAATCCTCTGTCAGGTTTGCAAACAGCGAAGGCAGTGGGACAGCAGCACCAGTGTGTCCACAGATCGTCAATGGCGGCATGGGCCCACCAAACAGTATCTCGACGACAGAGTGGTGCCTCAGGAAGAAGTTGTGTCCCAGGGTGACATCACAGCCATATCCTCGATAACAGACAGGGTTACATCATCATATACTTTCTCATCCGAGAGTTCAAAATGTGCCTTGCACTTTTGACTCAGGACTGAGCACTTTTGAGGTGTGAGTGATGTGGCTGCCATGGAGACTTCACCTTTAGAAGGCTGTAGTGGCCACATGTGTTCCTTGGCAAGCTTACTGCTGACAACTTTCAGAGCTTCCTGTGTCTACCAGGGCCTGTGCGTTGCTTCCATTGATTGTGATGGCACATACTGCCTTCTCTAAACAGTGAGCAGATGCAGCACTTCCTGAGGCAAGCATGGGCACTGCTGCAGAGGTCAATTTTGCTGGAGATCGGCACACCTTGGCATAATGGCCCTTCTTCCCACAATTGCCACACAAGGCATCTTTGGCTGGACACTTGTGCCGTGGATGTCGACCAAATCCACAGAAGAAGCACTTGAAGCTTCCATAGCTTCCAGCTGCAGCGATAAGAGGTGCTTCAGGTCCACCAGTCAGCATGTCAGATGATGCAGTGGCCTGTGGGGGATCAGAGCGTGTTGCCGCCTCAGCAGCGTTGACAGCAGCTGGCTGATTGAATGATTCTGCATGTTTCTGGGCCATCTCAAGTGTGTTCGCTTCTTTCTCATAAGCTGTTTGGAGGTCTAGAGATCTACTCTCGAGTAGGCGTTGACGGATCTGAGGTGATGACAGGCCATTGATGAACGCGTCTCTGATGTAGTCTCGATACTCAGCGGCAGACACTGCGCGCGGGGGGGGGGGGGGGGGGGGGGGGGTAGGGTACCGCTTGAGCGCCATATAGGCCGCCTCGTCGGTGCTGACAAAGAGATTTGACGTCACTGGCAGCTGAGCGCTGCATCAGTCAAATTGCAAGATTTCAGCTAGCAATAGTGCAATAGTTGAAATTGAA
This sequence comes from Chirona hameri, assembly GCA_036785665.1. Taxonomy (NCBI): domain Eukaryota; kingdom Metazoa; phylum Arthropoda; class Thecostraca; order Balanomorpha; family Balanidae; genus Chirona; species Chirona hameri. Next base: position 26,092 of record JAXIVJ010017130.1, read on the forward strand.
CAGTCTGTTGGTGGCGATTGTTGCGCGGTAGCGCCAATAGCGCTAAGGCCGGTAGCGCTGGTTGCGTGGGTTTCGATGCTGACGTTCGTCCCGTCCCGTCCCGTCCCGTCCCGTCCCGTCCCGTCCCGTCCCGTCCCGTCCCGTCCAGTCCCGTCACGTCCCGTCCCGTCACGTCCCGTCACGTCCACCGTCACGTCCACCGTCACGTCCACCGTCACGTCCACCGTCACGTCCACCGTCACGTCCACCGTCACGTCCACCGTCACGTCCACCGTCACGTCCACCGTCACGTCCACCGTCACGTCCACCGTCACGTCCACCGTCACGTCCACCGTCACGTCCACCGTCACGTCCACCGTCACGTCCACCGTCACGTCCACCGTCACGTCCACCGTCACGTCCACCGTCACGTCCACCGTCACGTCCACCGTCACGTCCACCGTCACGTCCACCGTCACGTCCACCGTCACGTCCACCGTCACGTCCACCGTCACGTCCACCGTCACGTCCACCGTCACGTCCACCGTCACGTCCACCGTCACGTCCACCGTCACGTCCACCGTCACGTCCACCGTCACGTCCACCGTCACGTCCACCGTCACGTCCACCGTCACGTCCACCGTCACGTCCACCGTCACGTCCACCGTCACGTCCACCGTCACGTCCACCGTCACGTCCACCGTCACGTCACCGTCACGTCACCGTCACGTCACCGTCACGTCCCGTCCCCGTCCCCGTCCCCGTCCCCGTCCCCGTCCCCGTCCCCGTCCCCGTCCCCGTCCCCGTCCCCGTCCCCGTCCCCGTCCCCCGTCCCCGTCCCGTCCCGTCCCGTCCCGTCCCGTCCCGTC
>JAXIVJ010017131.1:0-10000 GCA_036785665.1 Chirona hameri
ATATATATATATATATATATATATATATATATATATATATATATATATATATATATATATAACAGTAGAATTTTGGTCTAAATTTACTTACTTATTATGAGGCTACAGGTAATTTCCTGTATTATCATCAGAATCCGGGCCACTTAAGCTTTGACTGACGTCACCTGGCGGTATCATTTTCATACGTATCCTCTATTGAGTTTGGGTGGATGCAGCTCCTAAATCCTTGTACCTATTTATTCCTACGCTAACACTTGTCGCCTCAGATTTCGTGTATCTTGTCCAATGCTTTTAAAATGAGGTCACGTTAAAACTCACTATCAGAAAAATGGTGGGGTAATTGGGACCACCCTGATCCGAATGGCACTGCTACCACCTTATACGTTTGTCAACCTTTTCTTGTAACCACGGTCGACACATACGAATAACAACGGGTATGACCAAGCCAGTATCAAAGTTACATCTTGTGCAAAATATATTGAACTTGTGCACTGAACACTTTAAAATGGGGACTAAGAAAGGAATATATGGAATATATACATGAACATTTGGGTCATCGGTCCAGAATACGTAATTCTGAGTCCATTTTTTGCACATGCCTGGTCGTTTGCACAAAACAAACAAGGAGAAAGGCGTCGAAAAGGTGCATTTACTGATTAAGTGATAAGGAACACCACCAGTCCAAATTCCCCCGTTCCGATGCTAAGGGAGACATTAATGCGTCCTGTCAACGATTTTCCAATGGCCGCGACATTGACACCTGGTGATGCCAGAGTAACCATTTATCCTTACGACCAATGGTGAAGATGATCAAAGTCATGGTAATAATTCTTTTAAAAACTGACGGATTGTTGAATTCACGTTTTAGATCATTTCCGTGCAAAACAACATTTCAACAACATATGCATGCGGCCGTCGTTTGTGTCGAGCATCGTAGATATCGCGATTTGAGATGGATCGTAGCTCTGTATTTGACCGGAAGCGTGGTGGTTCAAATTACCCCAGTGGTTCAAATTCCCCCACCTTCCCTTACGTTTACTTCCTTATGTTAATTACGAGCGAGCGCGAAGCGCTTGCTTGTCCTTCCGTGGTGTATGGGAAAAATCTGATTATGAGCGGCCCGACCCGACCCGACCCGACCCGGCCCGTGGCGACGCTTTTGAGAAGCTCATATATCTGCAACCGTAAGTCCGATTGACAAGCGGACTTCTTTGCTGAGCATCTCCATTTAACCTACCCTGTTTGAGACCGGTGCCGACTCATGTGGGTGACTACCGCTGCGCGTGGCGCGTGCTGCGTAAGGGGTGTTGAAAAGTATTTGTTCGCAATAACTCTGCAACGACTGGGCAGATTATGTGCAAATTTCGTGTGTGGTTAGGGACCCTTCAGCCGCCACTTTCACACAACTCAGGGGTGGGGTGACTCTGCACGTGCGCACGTGCACACCCCTATTCTATATCTCAGGAGCGGCTGAGCCGATTGTGTTCAAATTTGGTGTGTGGTTAGGGACCTCTCATCCGCCAGTTTCCCACAAGTCAGGGGTGGGTGCCTCTGCACGTGCGCACAAGTACACCCTATTCTGTATCTCAGGAACAGCTGAGCCGATAGAGTTCAAATTTGGTGTGTGGTTAGGGACCTCTAAGCCGCCGCCTTTCAAAAAGTCAGGGGTGGGGTGGCTTTGCACGTGCGCACGTGCACACCCCTATTCTATATCTCTGGAACGGCTAAGCCGATTGTGTTCAAATTTGATGTGTGGTTAAGGACCTCTCAGCCCCCACTTTCACACAAGTGAAAAGTGGGTGCCTCTGCACGTGCACATGTGCACACCCTTTTTTGTATCTCAGAAACTACTTGCCCGATCGAGTTGAAATGCCCCATACTTCGCGCTCGCTCGTTCATCGCCAACTACGGCGCCTTACTGGCTATTTAACACATTGAGTGACTGGAAAATTGAAACAGCTACGATCGTCTACACTAAGTATGAAAATAACTTTTAGTGTCTTTTTGTCGCCTGTCGATGCGTTTTTTTTGCCGTTTATCGGTAACAATTTTCACATGTCATGTATGTGTCAGTCCTGACTACATCGTTTCAATCATTAATAAATCCAAAATGTCTTCGTTCGCCTTTCAGTCCGGACCAAATATCGCTTCGGGTACACCCCATTACATAGAATCAAAAATCCAAAGACCGTTCTTCAAAGACGAAGCCTGTTTCGTTTCGGTCTGGCAGCTTCCTCATAGAGGTCGTAGAAGTTACTTGCGCGGGTAAATCACAAAATAAAAGCGTCTGCTTATGAAAATTAGATAAACTTCGTGTAACACTCCAAAAAACTATTAGGTGTGCATTTGTCCGTTACTAAAACCTACTTTACAGTTACAATGGAAACTACCATCGATCCAGACACGCCTTCGGCTTACAACATTTTAACAGATTTCTTTGGAAAGGTATATGGACGTTGAAGTAAATACATGTGCATCGAAAAACTTCAAGCATGAAATAAAACAAGGTTTTAATAAATAAATGTTCAGTTTCTTGATAGCTAGCGCCATGGCATTTTTTTTCTTCATTTTTTTTAAAATAAATTTATTTCGAATGTTTTTGAATGGATGGATTTCCGAGGTCAGGACCCACGCTAAGCAGAGCTTGTTGCGCAGGTCCTGACCTCACCACCCGATCGCGCAATTCCTGTTGGCTGGCAGAATTTAGAGACGAAAGTTTTACGTGTCCGACATACCTGGACACGGTCCGCCCCGCTCACTGACGTCACCTGACCTTGAGTGCCACCGCTGCCACCGGCCGCAGGCCATCCCAGTCAGGAGCAAACAGCCTGCGCCGAAGCGACTCGAACCCGGGCTGCCACTATCGGGATAGGTCAGAAGTCCAGCGCTCTCCCACTGAGCTACAGGGGCGGATTCTGTGCTAGGGAAAGTGCGATCATAACAGATGGGAAGATTTAAAACTGATACTTGGCATAAAAACCTGCTGCCCAATCATTCAAGTTGTAGGATCTGACAATCAGCGAAATCCTGACATTGAACAAATATTTAGTTTTCACTATTATGCATTTTGAAACATGTTCTTGATTGTGGGTGCCGAAAGACTATTGTGGGCGCCCATTCCAGCTTTGTGGGTGCCCTGGCACCCACAAAGAGATAGGAAACCACACCCCTGCATGCGCATTGACCGTGTCCCAATAATAAGTAACACATTCAATAGTTTTACCGTGGTTATACCCTAGTATGCATAGTTTTAGGAACGTTCAGCTGAATGGAGATGTAAAAAGTAAATGGCGCGTCGCTGGAACAAACAGTGGCGGATCTACGGTTGGGCAAAATGGGCAATTGCCCCCCCCCCCAAACGAAATATCGGTAGGCAAACGTATCTTTTTGCCCCCCCCCCTCCTCCCCAACCGATCCGGCAGGTTATGATTTTTGTCCTGGTACAGTGGCGGATAAATCGTTCTTCGAAAATACGATTTGTTTACATGGGGAGACAACAACAAACAAAAAACTCAGTAAGACAACCAAAAAAACAATTGCCGTCCGACCATTTTTCATTTTCTTGAAAAGTTGTGCACTGGGGGTTTCAAGGGCAAGGGGAATTCATTGGTGGTGACCAAAAAAAAATCCAACAAAATACACTTTCCAAGATACGGCTTTCCATATTTTCCCAAGTTCACTATGCAGGCCTAATTTGGACGATTACAAGACTAAAGATTTTGATAAACTTGTTTTTGTTGGGATCATGATTAGTCGAAGAGAAATTTGGCAATCACGGAGTTTCGATTTTGTTTTGTTTTTTTGTCACGTGATTTCGTGACATACTTTTTGCGCTGTGATCTTGACCTGTTGGAAACTGAAATTAAAATTTCCGTCTGATGAAGATTTGAGCTTCATTGACGTTCTATCGTATAAAAAAGAAGTGTGATTCGAACTGTAAAAATCATTTTTGAGTCTTGCAATGCTGACATAATACGCTGTTTGGGCACCTGTCTGTCGATAACTTCGCATCTACTTGACATACGCTTTCGAAACCACGTCCAAAGTGACTCCTGACGACGAAACCTCTCGGTTGGTGCCTGTTACACCGACATCAGGTCGCCATATGACCTGCCAGGCGAATACAACGTAACGTACCTAAACATCGTATTGTGTGCATTGCACGTCTCAAAAGTATTTTTTACAGGTCGAACCCTACTTTTTATATTTGTATACGAAAGGACATTTCAATGGAACGCAAATCGTCATGACAATGACAAGCGGAAGATCGTGTTAGATAGCTCGAGACAATCTCTATTGAAAGTACTTACGTCATTTTTAGGTCAAGTCAATACTGAGGTCACCAGAGGTCAAATTTCGCCTATTTTGTATTATATGTTATATTCAATTTCGGCTAAATGTCGGCTAACACTTTTTTCCGCGCGTCGCTAGCTCTTTTATTATCGAGATGTATATCTCGATAATAAAAGAAAACGACGCGCAGAAAAAAGTGTGCAAAGGATAATTTAATTTGCTGTAACTAAGGTTCATCAGAATTGACCTAAGATCAATAGTTAAGTCATCAGAAGCCACTGAATTTGAAATATTCTAAACAAAAAATGCCGAATTGGTTTTAAGGAATAACTTTTGACAGAAGCACGATAAGAGATAACATATTTCACCATTGTGTTTTTCTTGTCGAGACGCATCGAATAATATATTGGGTGACCTAGTTAGGTCATATACACAAATTTGACCTGACCTGAGGTCAGGGCAAGGTCAGATCAAGGTCAACTCTTACATCAATTGATTTGTCTCGACAAGTCGAAGACAATGGTGAAACCCCTATATCTCTGATTTCTGAATCATACTCGTACATGACCTAGGCGCTCACATGAGCTTACCTCGTAGAGGTAAAATAACAGAAATGTGACATGGGGCTTTGCATTTGGGACAAGAGTGGTGGATCCACTGGCGGACCCAAGGGGGGGGGGGGGGGGGGGCAAAGCGGCCATGCCCCTTCCCCAACCGCCTGAAATCGGCGCAAAATTGGTACATTTTCTGATATATAAGAAAATCTAAGCAACTTTTACTAAGGCAAGTTTGTTTAAAATCAGCTATCCGCACACAACACTTATAAGCAAGCGAAATCCGATGAGTTTCAGAATTGTGTGAAACTTTTGGGGATTTGGCCCCCAAACCACCTGTGCCCCCCCCCCTACCCCAACCACCGTTCTGGATCCGCCAGAGGGTGGATCTGGTGAAAATTGGTCACATTTAGCCATTTCCTATGGATTTAAACGTGTTTTTAATTTGTCCCCATTGACTTATGATGGGGAGGTCACGAAATAGACCTGACCTTAGGTCACCCCGCCTCACCGATATAAAATAAAAATTGAGATAGACGAATTGTAGGTACTTATCACCTGATGATATCATGTGAGTTTCAACCCGTTTGGTCACAATCACTTTGTCTGTGACACGACCGCAAACTTTTTGGATTTGGAGTCACTTGACTTGACCTGGTGACCTGATCTGAGATGACCCGAGGAAAAAAATCACACCGTGTTGGTAATTGATGCCCCAACAGCTGCGCCAAATTTCGCAGAGCTGCGCGCCGCCGTTGAAACTCCGGTGACAATGTGTGACAACCGGTGAACGTGTAAGAAGTTGTGGGGGCGTCGCCCCCCCCCCCCCCCCAGCTCCAAAGTTGCGGGGGCGAGTTGCCCCATCGCCCCCACGGTTCCCACGTCCCTGGTCATGACCGCCACCAGGAGACCCGCGACACTCCGCCCCACCCGTCCGGTCCGTCAGTTCGTGCGGGCCGCACGTCCGCCGCCGCGCCTGCGCCGATCCCCCACGCAGCGGTCAGAGACGCCATCCCCTCCTCACTGCGCGAGGTGCCGCCACCTGGTCCGTCGGTGTTGGTTTTAGCGTAGTCCCACTTCTGTTGGCATCTGCCGTCACGGCCCCTCTGTTTCCACGTGACCGTGGTTTGACGTCGCGCCGATGCGTGCATCAGCTGAGGCTTGCAATGATATGCTATTTGCATCATAGATAAAAATAGCTCCGAAGGATATGACCTGATGTTTGAATTACCTAGCTGTACCCAATGTATTTGTACTGATGGGATTAACAAACTAATGGTTACAATGCAAGTTTTAGCGGCATTTGAAAACACCAGTGGCGGATCCAGGGGTGGGGGTCACGGGGATCGTGACCCCCCCTCCCCCCTCCCTCTTGGACCGTGAAGGGACACCACCGCGCCGGGGCACCAGGGATTAGTTGGAATCCCAGGGGTAAAAATAGGAAATTTAGTGTCGAGGCAAACCTCTGGAAGCACGGTCAATCTACCCCCATTTTGTCCGACATCAAAATCTCCTCGGATCTGTATCGAACTCAGGGGGAACCCAATCGGAGGTGGGGGGGGGGGGGGTTGCCCGCCCCCCCCCCCCACCCCCGTGGCGATGCCACTGCCGTGGGATCTACAAATATCCCAAATCCTGATATATTTTGAGATGAGATCCACAAAGATCCCAGATCCTGAAACAATTTACGCCGAGGGGATCCAGGAGGATGCGATCTTCAAGCATTTTATGCCGAGGGATCCACTGGGATCCCAAATCCAACTTCGGGATACAGGCACTTCCAGCCGGCCGGACGGCGCCGCCGTGCCGCGATATCGTAGGCCTGTTCAGGCCATTATCAGTGGCCTGGAAAGAAAAGGTGCTGCCATCTGCAATAAAGCTTGATTTCCCAGATGGCAGCACCAGGTGGGCCGGCGCGTAGAAGGCGGTAGAACACGGGGGATTTTAGTCTACTGATTTTGGGCATTCCGTGGGTGGGCAAAAAGCCGTTGGGCAGAACGTGGTTGGCAGTGCGTGCGTTGGGCAAACAGCCGTTGGGCAGTAAGCCGTTAGCACATATGGTTGTGGGCAATGTGTACCTTGGGCAAAACGTCGTTGGGAAGAACGTCGTTGGGCAGAACACCGTTGGGCAGTAGGCCGTTGGGCAAAAAGCCGTTGGGCTGTAGACCGTTGGGCAACGTGTCGTTGGGCAAAAAGCCGTTGGGCAAATGGCCGTTAGCGCATCTGAGCATGTGCGCAATGCGTAATTTAGGCAATCTGATTGGTTGGGCAATCTTTAATTGGGCAATATGATATGCACTCATGGGTGCATATCATATTGCCTATCATATTGTATTTTCATATCATATTGTATTGCATATCATATTGGCCTGACCTCTGCAGGTCAGGTCAAATTTGTGTATATGACCTAACTAGGTCACCCAATATATCATTCGATGCGTCTCGACGAGAAAAACACAATGGTAAAAAATATGTTTCCTTATCGTGCTTCTGTCAAAAGTTATTCCTTAAACCCAATTCCGCATTTTTTGTTTAGAATATTTCAAATTCAGTGGCTTCTGATGACTTAACTATTGATCTTAGGTCAATTCTGATGAACCTTAGTTACAGCAAATTAAATTATCTTTCGAACACTTTTTTCCGCGCGTCGTTTTCTTTTATTATCGAGATAAACATCTCGATAATAAAAGAGCTAGCGACGCGCGAAAAAAGGGTTAGCCGAAATTCAGCCGAAATTTAATATAATATATAATACAACATAGCCAAAATTTGACCTCTGGTGACCTCAGTATTGACTTGACCAAAAAATGACGTAAGTACTTTCGATAGAGATTGTCTCAAACTATATAACACCGTCTTCCGCTTGTCGCTACATTGCGTGTTTTTTAGATCTTAGGGGAGGGGGCGGAAAAATCCCCCTCCCCCGGCAGTTCGTGGTTGGCGAGAACCCCGGCAGTGTGTGTGTGTGTGTGTGTGTGTGTGTGTGTGCTAATGGACCTTAATTCGGCAATAGTTAACTAACAAACAAAATCACTAACTAACTAACTAACTAAATAACTAACTAACTAGCTAACTAACTAACTTATATATAAATTAAGTAGATCAACTTGTTTTCTTCTGAAAAATACGTGTGTTCTAATGCATTGGTTTGCCAGCATTTGCTTTAGTACAACTGTATGCATTTCTATGAATTTATCGCTATATATAACGATATATTCATAGAAATGTACCCGAAACATTTGTAACGGGTTTTCGCTTCTGCATGGTTCTGCCATTTTGTGTAGCATTGCAACATTTTTTTGAAATTTTTGAAAACTCTTTCTCTGGTTAATTTTGGGCCGCTGAATGGAATTACATAAATTTTGAGGCTCTCTGGCTTAATCTGCAACAATTAGAACTGCTTGCAACAATTGTCAACAATTTGCAACATTATTAAAAATTTCTCACGGGGTTTTCTTGAGATCAGGAGTCGAAATATGGCATTTTCAGAATGTTATATCCCCGTGTTTTCGAGATAATGCTAAATTTTGTGGTTAAAATGCAGAATCGAGCTCAACCTGTACATACATTTTTATTTTGGAGGCAGGTCAATCATCGGCGAGCACATAGGTCGCTGCACGGTTAGGGTGGGGTGGTGAAATTTAGCGAGTTAATCGGGAATTGGTCCGGTGGAATAAGGTCCGGGTTTCCTTGTCCGTGAGCCGGCACCAATGGCCCTCTGGCTCCTCCTTACATAATTTCACCAACGGCTTATCTCTCAGATTATCACACCGTGAGTTCTGTGATCGGTTCCATGTATATTCTGCATACCCAGTGCAACGCTACGCTGAGGACGAACTCCCACTGGAACTAACACATTCATACATCCTTTCACTCAGACTCTCCCAAGACATTCACTCAATCATCAATATCTTTCATACTTTGCAGTAAACTGTCAGGTTCGTCTTCCTGACCCCTCCCTCTTTTCCTATCCCCACCAGTGGTGCGTAGTGTTACACAGGGAACGCACCAGGGTAACAGCTGGTTCACTGAGCGAATTTCGTCTCCGATGAACTCAGCTCTTCACTATGGATAACTTTCCACTCTAACTATTAAATCCACCAAATGCAAATATGAATAACCTCACACATGCTTTTCTGTCTGGGTCCATTCCCGCCGCACACTGCTGCTGGGATCCACGACTTACTGCGGTTTCCGTGGTGCCCCAATCGCCAATCCACGCCACCTCAGCACCCTGACTCCTCCTACGGCATTTATCTGAGGTGGATGGCCATTCCGGCCCACACGTCGCCACCCCAGCACCCTGACTCCTCCTACGGCATTTATCTGGGGTGGATGGCCATTCCGGCCCACACGTCGTCACCCCAGCACCCTGACTCCTCCTACGGCATTTATCTGGGGCGGATGGCCATTCCGGCCCGCACACGTCACCACCTCAGCACCCTGACTCCTCCTACGGCATTTACCTGAGGCGGATGGCCATGCTGGCCCTCACACGTCGCCACGCCAGCACCCTGACTCCTCCTACGGCATTTATCTGGGGCGGATGGCCATTCTGGCCCGCACACGTCGCCACCCCAGCACCCTGACTCCTCCTACGGCATTTATCTGGGGCGGATGGCCATTCCGGCCCGCACACGTCACCACCTCAGCACCCTGACTCCTCCTACGGCATTTACCTGAGGCGGATGGCCATTCTGGCCCTCACACGTCGCCACCCCAGCACCCTGACTCCTCCTACGGCATTTATCTGGGGCGGATGGCCATTCCGGCCCGCACACGTCACCACCTCAGCACCCTGACTCCTCCTACGGCATTTACCTGAGGCGGATGGCCATTCTGGCCCTCACACGTCGCCACCCCAGCACCCTGACTTCTCCTACGGCATTTATCTGGGGCGGATGGCCATTCCGGCCCGCACACGTCACCACCTCAGCACCCTGACTCCTCCTACGGAATTTACCTGAGGCGGATGGCCATTCTGGCCCTCATACGTCGCCACCCCAGCACCCTGACTCCTCCTACGGCATTTATCTGGGGCGGATGGCCATTCCGGCCCGCACACGTCACCACCTCAGCACCCTGACTCCTCCTACGGCATTTACCTGAGGCGGATGGCCATTCTGGCCCTCACACGTCGCAACCCCAGCACC
>JAXIVJ010017131.1:12500-26936 GCA_036785665.1 Chirona hameri
CTCGGTACTCGGTACTCGCTACTCGCTACTCGGTACTCGGTACTCGGTACTCGGTACTCGGTACTCGGTACTCGGTACTCGGTACTCGGTACTCGGTACTCGGTACTCGGTACTCGGTACTCGGTACTCGGTACTCGGTACTCGGTACACGGTACTCGGTACTCGGTACTGGGTACTCGGCACTCGATACTCGGTACTGGGTACTCGGCACTCGGTACTCGGTACGGACACCTGGTACTTGGTGCTCAGTACTTTTCTGTATGTACAACAACTGTCCCACCTGAGCGAAATCCACGGGTTTTCCCCTGGTTAGGCTAGCGTCTGACCGTCTGGCCGGACCCTCTCGTCCAGGGGAGGGGGTTCATGACGTCATGTGTTTTGGGATCGGGCGCGGGGGGTCAGTGTCCCAGCGGCCGGTAGCGGTGATCGGTGACGCTGGCCGTGTGGACACTTGTGCGAATTTTTCATGACAGCGATTTTATTCTGGCGTTAATTTTTAACAGCGAGATGAACAGGGACGAAATTGTACATGACCGTGATTTGTATCATACCGCCATATCTTTCCATAGAGCAAACAACCATCCCATAATTTCGCGCTTCTTAAGGAGACAGTTAACTGCGAGAATCGTAAACATTCCAACACAGCCTTCCTCACTTTCCTTTTCCTTTGGAAATATTTACTTTACTCAGTTAGGTTTGAACTTAATGAAAATAACGTTGCTTAACAAAATTAAATTAAAAGTCTTGCAATTATCGGCGGCTTAGGGCTGTGTGGAAACAATATTAGCACATACTCGACAATTCGTCAATAAGACCTGTTTATCAAAATCCTCACGACACAATCCCTAAATGATCTGTTTGTATATGCCGAAACGTTGAAATGATGACCCTGTCATCAACCGATCCTGACATCAAAGATTGCGTAAAAAGGCTTACAGATTAAATTGCAAATTAACCACAGTGAAGTTAATTTGACCGGATTTGAAAATGTCACCAATCAGACCAAATAATCAACCGAACCGGATAATTGAATGTCAAGGTTAAGAAAAAATATCGGTCACCTGTCTGCTGGCAATCGGGTTAGCCATTCCTGAAAATTTTCAGTACGGGTATTTCACATAATTATCACACCACTCGGGTTTTACCAGAAACAGTTGGCCTTCAATATATCCGTAAACATTGTTCACCAAAATAAACATTAGACCTCGGAACCTTGAATTGAGTATTTCATCACATCTAGCCGCAAAAATTGCATTACCCTGCCTTGGAAGCATTGAAGTCACATCATCGCTTGTCCCTACATATATATTTTTACGTTAACATTATTAATTATATTACGTGACTTCCCCTCAAGCTAGCGCTCCATCTCATTGATATTCCTTCCTCAATCCATCTTTCAGTCACATTCCGAATTAGAGTACTAGGTAATTCACACAAGGCTATATTTACAGAAAATTGTGCACCGATAGTTCAAGTTAATTGTCTCGTGAATACAATATCATTCGTCTTATAGGCAGCAGTTCGAATAGAGTCAACAAAATTCAGCCAGTCACATCAGTCACATCAGTTCGAACAGTCAACCAGTCAAATAAATCCCATCGGCGACCACCACCAGCATTGGCACAAGCTCCATAATCGGTTGCATTTAAAGCACGAGAGTTATAAAAGACGCAAACATAAACGCCCAAACCATATCAGAGTTTTGATTTACGTTAGAAGTTATAACTAGTCAGGCAATCCATATATGATAATTTTTTCAACCATACACACACTCGCGTAGGCATAATTAAGAATATCGTGACTACATGACCAAACAAATGCCCAAATAGCAGGGGAGTTCAATGAGAGAAGAACAAAACGACGAAGAAGAAGAAGAAAAAACAGCCGAAACACTGTGCAAATTAAATTTGTATGGTGTTCAGATGCAGAACAAATCAACTGACCATGGATTATAAGGAGGGTATAAGGATTGTACAGACTTTACGACCTTACTTGATGTGAAATGCGGCTACTTTCTCCAGTATGAAATTTATAGAACTAAACAACAGCAAATCTTGAAGGCTGACTTGTGATGGTCCTTGACGCGGCTTCTCTGAGACTAAGGCTCGCGGCGAGGAGCCGCGGCCCCAGCCTGCTTCCGTCCCTACTCACTGCCCCATCTTGTCTCCTCTGAGACTGAGGCTCGCGGCGAGGAGCCGCGGCCCCAGCCTGCTTCCGTCCCTGCTCACTGCCGAACTCTGTTCCTCTGAAACTTACTTGGACTGTTTGGAGGCCTGGGCGCACTATCGGCAATTTGAAGATCGGTCCCGTCCTTGCTGCTCTGCTGTTCGATCTGCCGACCCTTCACCCCTCTTGCAGGCCCTTTTATCAACTTTTTGCTTGAAAAATCAGGTCAGTTGCCAGATTGGCGCCTTGCTGCCGTGATTTTTTCTCCACTCGGTTTTAATTTTCGATTCCCTTTTGCTGTCCTGTCATTGGTCCTTCTCACCCGGCTGCAACGGCCTGTGGATGCCTGCGGCGGCCGGAACTGCTGTCTACAGCGGCCCAGAGGCGGAGCTTGCTGCCGTGATCTGGGTCAGGATCCTGCGCAGAGGCTTCCGCCGAGCGCCGTACGTGACCCGGGCCGCTGGCCGGCGCTCACGCTTAATGGCGCCGCGCAGCTGCTGTTATGGTGTCCTTTAATGGGCCTGGTGCCTTAATAGCGACACCTAGGCGGTACACAGGTCGGAACGAGGGTATTTGTTGCCTGCGTGGGGGGCTTTAGCCGGCGTCTCCACTGTTGAAGTGTTTGGTGTGCACACGGCCGCCGTTCCTTCCATGTTCAATTTCAAAATTACATATAGCTTTTGCTTTTAGAATGTTTCTATTCTTCTGCTTATCTCTATACTTTCTTCTTTTTCCCTCTGTTTCTTTTGGACAGTTTAAAATGTATCTCGCTACACATTGACCATAACACCGTGAAACACGGCATAGCATAACTCGGTTGAAGTATGGTATGGTACTCGTACCACATGTACCTATGCTAAATGCATGATTTTGTCATGGTCAACTTGGTGCGAGCCCGGTGCATCACCTAACCAGCCAGGGGCTTCGCTGACTGGGGGGGGGGGGGGTCGGGACCCCCCCACACACTTTTATGGCGGCCGACCCCCCCCCCCCCCTCTTCCCCCCCAACACTTTTTATAGCGGAAGCTGATTCTAGTTTGCATGTAATTCCTATTAAAATCAAGATTGGAATATGAAAAATACGACGTGGCAGCTTCTCCAGAAAAATTGTGGGGGGGGGGGGGGGGGCTGAGCTGGGAAAATTGCTTAAAGTACCATCGAAGTCAACCAAAATACAGATTTCTCCCCGAATTTGACCCACTTCCTCGTCCAAGTTGGAATGGCTGAAACTAAGTGTGTGTGTGTGTGTGTGTGTGTGTGTGTGTGTGTGTGTGTGTGTGTGTGTGTGTGTGTGTGTGTGTGTGTGTGTGTGTGTGTGTGTGTGTGTGTGTGTGTGTGTGTGTGTGTGTGTGTGTGTGTGTGTGTGTGTGTGTGTGTGTGTGTGTGTGTGTGTGTGTGTGTGTGTGTGTGTGTGTGTGTGTGTGTGTGTGTGTGTGTGTGTGTGTGTGTGTGTGTGTGTGTGTGTGTGTGTGTGTGTGTGTGTGTGTGTGTGTGTGTGTGTGTGTGTGTGTGTGTGTGTGTGTGTGTGTGTGTGTGTGTGTGTGTGTGTGTGTGTGTGTGTGTGTGTGTGTGTGTGTGTGTGTGTGTGTGTGTGTGTGTGTGTGTGTGTGTGTGTGTGTGTGTGTGTGTGTGTGTGTGTGTGTGTGTGTGTGTGTGTGTGTGTGTGTGTGTGTGTGTGTGTGTGTGTGTGTGTGTGTGTGTGTGTGTGTGTGTGTGTGTGTGTGTGTGTGTGTGTGTGTGTGTGTGTGTGTGTGTGTGTGTGTGTGTGTGTGTGTGTGTGTGTGTGTGTGTGTGTGTGTGTGTGTGTGTGTGTGTGTGTGTGTGTGTGTGTGTGTGTGTGTGTGTGTGTGTGTGTGTGTGTGTGTGTGTGTGTGTGTGTGTGTGTGTGTGTGTGTGTGTGTGTGTGTGTGTGTGTGTGTGTGTGTGTGTGTGTGTGTGTGTGTGTGTGTGTGTGTGTGTGTGTGTGTGTGTGTGTGTGTGTGTGTGTGTGTGTGTGTGTGTGTGTGTGTGTGTGTGTGTGTGTGTGTGTGTGTGTGTGTGTGTGTGTGTGTGTGTGTGTGTGTGTGTGTGTGTGTGTGTGTGTGTGTGTGTGTGTGTGTGTGTGTGTGTGTGTGTGTGTGTGTGTGTGTGTGTGTGTGTGTGTGTGTGTGTGTGTGTGTGTGTGTGTGTGTGTGTGTGTGTGTGTGTGTGTGTGTGTGTGTGTGTGTGTGTGTGTGTGTGTGTGTGTGTGTGTGTGTGTGTGTGTGTGTGTGTGTGTGTGTGTGTGTGTGTGTGTGTGTGTGTGTGTGTGTGTGTGTGTGTGTGTGTGTGTGTGTGTGTGTGTGTGTGTGTGTGTGTGTGTGTGTGTGTGTGTGTGTGTGTGTGTGTGTGTGTGTGTGTGTGTGTGTGTGTGTGTGTGTGTGTGTGTGTGTGTGTGTGTGTGTGTGTGTGTGTGTGTGTGTGTGTGTGTGTGTGTGTGTGTGTGTGTGTGTGTGTGTGTGTGTGTGTGTGTGTGTGTGTGTGTGTGTGTGTGTGTGTGTGTGTGTGTGTGTGTGTGTGTGTGTGTGTGTGTGTGTGTGTGTGTGTGTGTGTGTGTGTGTGTGTGTGTGTGTGTGTGTGTGTGTGTGTGTGTGTGTGTGTGTGTGTGTGTGTGTGTGTGTGTGTGTGTGTGTGTGTGTGTGTGTGTGTGTGTGTGTGTGTGTGTGTGTGTGTGTGTGTGTGTGTGTGTGTGTGTGTGTGTGTGTGTGTGTGTGTGTGTGTGTGTGTGTGTGTGTGTGTGTGTGTGTGTGTGTGTGTGTGTGTGTGTGTGTGTGTGTGTGTGTGTGTGTGTGTGTGTGTGTGTGTGTGTGTGTGTGTGTGTGTGTGTGTGTGTGTGTGTGTGTGTGTGTGTGTGTGTGTGTGTGTGTGTGTGTGTGTGTGTGTGTGTGTGTGTGTGTGTGTGTGTGTGTGTGTGTGTGTGTGTGTGTGTGTGTGTGTGTGTGTGTGTGTGTGTGTGTGTGTGTGTGTGTGTGTGTGTGTGTGTGTGTGTGTGTGTGTGTGTGTGTGTGTGTGTGTGTGTGTGTGTGTGTGTGTGTGTGTGTGTGTGTGTGTGTGTGTGTGTGTGTGTGTGTGTGTGTGTGTGTGTGTGTGTGTGTGTGTGTGTGTGTGTGTGTGTGTGTGTGTGTGTGTGTGTGTGTGTGTGTGTGTGTGTGTGTGTGTGTGTGTGTGTGTGTGTGTGTGTGTGTGTGTGTGTGTGTGTGTGTGTGTGTGTGTGTGTGTGTGTGTGTGTGTGTGTGTGTGTGTGTGTGTGTGTGTGTGTGTGTGTGTGTGTGTGTGTGTGTGTGTGTGTGTGTGTGTGTGTGTGTGTGTGTGTGTGTGTGTGTGTGTGTGTGTGTGTGTGTGTGTGTGTGTGTGTGTGTGTGTGTGTGTGTGTGTGTGTGTGTGTGTGTGTGTGTGTGTGTGTGTGTGTGTGTGTGTGTGTGTGTGTGTGTGTGTGTGTGTGTGTGTGTGTGTGTGTGTGTGTGTGTGTGTGTGTGTGTGTGTGTGTGTGTGTGTGTGTGTGTGTGTGTGTGTGTGTGTGTGTGTGTGTGTGTGTGTGTGTGTGTGTGTGTGTGTGTGTGTGTGTGTGTGTGTGTGTGTGTGTGTGTGTGTGTGTGTGTGTGTGTGTGTGTGTGTGTGTGTGTGTGTGTGTGTGTGTGTGTGTGTGTGTGTGTGTGTGTGTGTGTGTGTGTGTGTGTGTGTGTGTGTGTGTGTGTGTGTGTGTGTGTGTGTGTGTGTGTGTGTGTGTGTGTGTGTGTGTGTGTGTGTGTGTGTGTGTGTGTGTGTGTGTGTGTGTGTGTGTGTGTGTGTGTGTGTGTGTGTGTGTGTGTGTGTGTGTGTGTGTGTGTGTGTGTGTGTGTGTGTGTGTGTGTGTGTGTGTGTGTGTGTGTGTGTGTGTGTGTGTGTGTGTGTGTGTGTGTGTGTGTGTGTGTGTGTGTGTGTGTGTGTGTGTGTGTGTGTGTGTGTGTGTGTGTGGTGTGTGTGTGTGTGTGTGTGTGTGTGTGTGTGTGTGTGTGTGTGTGTGTGTGTGTGTGTGTGTGTGTGTGTGTGTGTGTGTGTGTGTGTGTGTGTGTGTGTGTGTGTGTGTGTGTGTGTGTGTGTGTGTGTGTGTGTGTGTGTGTGTGTGTGTGTGTGTGTGTGTGTGTGTGTGTGTGTGTGTGTGTGTGTGTGTGTGTGTGTGTGTGTGTGTGTGTGTGTGTGTGTGTGTGTGTGTGTGTGTGTGTGTGTGTGTGTGTGTGTGTGTGTGTGTGTGTGTGTGTGTGTGTGTGTGTGTGTGTGTGTGTGTGTGTGTGTGTGTGTGTGTGTGTGTGTGTGTGTGTGTGTGTGTGTGTGTGTGTGTGTGTGTGTGTGTGTGTGTGTGTGTGTGTGTGTGTGTGTGTGTGTGTGTGTGTGTGTGTGTGTGTGTGTGTGTGTGTGTGTGTGTGTGTGTGTGGTGTGTGTGTGTGTGTGTGTGTGTGTGTGTGTGTGTGTGTGTGTGTGTGTGTGTGTGTGTGTGTGTGTGTGTGTGTGTGTGTGTGTGTGTGTGTGTGTGTGTGTGTGTGTGTGTGTGTGTGTGTGTGTGTGTGTGTGTGTGTGTGTGTGTGTGTGTGTGTGTGTGTGTGTGTGTGTGTGTGTGTGTGTGTGTGTGTGTGTGTGTGTGTGTGTGTGTGTGTGTGTGTGTGTGTGTGTGTGTGTGTGTGTGTGTGTGTGTGTGTGTGTGTGTGTGTGTGTGTGTGTGTGTGTGTGTGTGTGTGTGTGTGTGTGTGTGTGTGTGTGTGTGTGTGTGTGTGTGTGTGTGTGTGTGTGTGTGTGTGTGTGTGTGTGTGTGTGTGTGTGTGTGTGTGTGTGTGTGTGTGTGGTGTGTGTGTGTGTGTGTGTGTGTGTGTGTGTGTGTGTGTGTGTGTGTGTGTGTGTGTGTGTGTGTGTGTGTGTGTGTGTGTGTGTGTGTGTGTGTGTGTGTGTGTGTGTGTGTGTGTGTGTGTGTGTGTGTGTGTGTGTGTGTGTGTGTGTGTGTGTGTGTGTGTGTGTGTGTGTGTGTGTGTGTGTGTGTGTGTGTGTGTGTGTGTGTGTGTGTGTGTGTGTGTGTGTGTGTGTGTGTGTGTGTGTGTGTGTGTGTGTGTGTGTGTGTGTGTGTGTGTGTGTGTGTGTGTGTGTGTGTGTGTGTGTGTGTGTGTGTGTGTGTGTGTGTGTGTGTGTGTGTGTGTGTGTGTGTGTGTGTGTGTGTGTGTGTGTGTGTGTGTGTGTGTGGGGGGGGGGGCAGACTTGTCAATGATTCAATGTGAATCGACTACTTTTGATTGAATCATTCTTATTTCAAATGAATGACTCATGAATCGATTCACCTCATGCGCAAACCACTGATTGAGTGAGTTCAATCAGTGAGTCACTGATTGAATCATTCATACAGAGAAAATAGGCTGATTGAATCATTCATTGCTCAAAGAATCATTATTTTTTGGTCGAACAGCATAAACTGTCCACAAAATATGCCAGCGTGCCAGCATTCATCTGTGCCATGTGGACAAACCAGGCACTTAATGGCCAATTATATGAGCTCTGTGTCCTGAGCTGTAGCCTGTAATTCATGTATGCGTAAAGAAAGCGAGGCTTTGTGTCCTACTCCAGTGGGCACAAAGCCACTGTTCAATCAGCCCTAACTAGGTGAATACCTTGGAACTGGTAGGGTTAGAGGTAGGTACCTAAATACTTGAAAAGGTAACTAACTCATACTTTGGTTCATAAACCACACAGTACACGCACACCTTTTTCGCACGAAAAATTATCAAAAGGTACCCACCTTTTCCTAATTTCTAGGCTATACCATATCAAAAACTAAATCATAAACAAACATTTGCATGACCTCCGCGTGTCCCAAATATCACTGTCGCATCGGCGCCGCTTTATTCCGCATCATGCTATATAAAAAATAATACCTAATGCAAAATCAAAATAAATGTTCTATTCGCTTAAAAAAAGTGAAACGTAAAGTCATTAATGCTCTTGCAACTTGGAATTTGCAATTATAATAAATATTATAAATATCATTTTATAATCAACATAAACAACACGCGTGTCCAATTGGCTCACATTCACATTCACATTCGGAAATACATTCGCGGACTATTTGGATTGGCTTCAAAATTGGTATACAGATAGATCACGACCTAGTGATCATTCTGGTAAAATCTTAGAGTTGCACATTTTAAATCAAAGGAGTTAGAGCAGGTCATATGTTTAAAGTCAAACAGCATACTATTCTGATGTGCATGAAAATTGGCACACAGGTAGAGCATGACCTCCCTATCACGATCATAAAATCTTGGAGTCGCACATTCAAAATCAAAGGAGTTAGACAAAGGAGTCGACACTTCCCTTTAATGTTGAGTGATTGAATCAAGATTGAATCATTCATTATGGTAATGTTGAGTGATTGAATCATGATTGAATTATTCATTATGGTAATGTTGAGTGATTGAATCATGATTGAATCCTTCATTATGGTAATGTTGAGTGATTGAATCATGATTGAAGCCTTCATTATGGTCCGTGAATCACTGTGAATCGACTAATTTTTCTGTATTTTTTCTGTATTTGTATTCAATCACCAACAGGCATGTGCCCAATTACAGGTGAAGTCAAATCAACAATCAGGTATGCACATTGCACATACAACTTCGCAACCGGAACAACCTTATACATCGATGATGCGTCACATGGTGGGTCTCACAGTTGATGCATAAGCCAAGATCTGCCGTTTCAGCTGCCCTAGCGTATCGTAAAAAATGTCGGAACTTGGCGAAAAACCTAGAAAATCGTTGACGATACGAGGAATGCGCACAAACAGTCCGGACGATACAGTTATCACTCTGGCGAATGGCACATCGAACAGTGATCTTGTCGCGATTCTAGTTTGCCTTGTTGGCGCATGGAGCTTGAAGCACTCCAGAAGGTGTGATGATGAGATCAAGCCTTTGAATAGTTTGCACAAAAATAGAACATCACACTGCGCACGCCGAGTTCCTAAATGAGATACATTGCATGCTGACAGCAGATCACAGTATGCGAGAGACGGTCCATCGAACGCCATATGACGCGCAAGCCGCATCAAAAATTTATGCTGCACCCTCTCCACGCGAACGAGATGGCATCTGGCTGCACCACTCCATATGATTGAACAGTATTCAATAATCGACCGAACGTTGGCGTTATAAGCAGCCAGAGCCGCTTGCTTATCCAGCTTACACCGGGGGGAGGCCGACTGGAATGTCCGAATGAGCAGACCTAGTGATCGATTGGCTTTGGTGAGGATTGAGTTCACATGATCTGCGAAGGTCAGCTTTTGGTCGAGAACGACACCCAAGTCTCGAATGGACTTGACGTTCTCCAGAGCTATGCCATCAATTGAGTACGATGATTGAATGAAGTCACGTTTCAGATTAATTTGGAAAGATTTGCATTTTGAAGCATTGAGTTTCAGTTTCCAGTCGGCCGCCCAGCGCGTCACTGCGTTTAGGTCCTGCTGGAGGACAAGGACATCCGTTTTCGACTTTATCTCATGAAACAATTTCAAATCGTCAGCAAAAGGCAAACAGTTGGTGGAGATGACGGTGGGCAGGTCGTTCACGTAGAGAGAGAACAGGAGCGGAGAGATGTGCCCCCCTTCCGGTGTTCCGTACACAGCCGGAACCCAATCAGACACTTTTCCATTTAAAACTACCCTTTGCTTTCGCCCCCCCCCCCCCCCAGGTATGTCAGCCACCGCAGAGCGACGCCATGTATACCGTACATTTTCTCAAGTTTATACAGCAACAAACGATGGTTAACACTCTGGAATGCACTCGCAAAATCGGTATATACAGTGTCAAGCTGGCACTTGTTTGAGATGGCCGTCCACCCCTGCGATAGAAAGGAAGCGAGATTTGTGGCACAAGAGCGGTTTGGAACGAATCCATGCTGGAACGGGGAAAGGTGCGGCTGAACGTGTTGGAAGATCTGGTCACATACAATTCTTTCAAATATTTTTGCACTTAAGGGTAACAATGAAACCGAACGATAATTGTCCGGGTTGTTTCGCGCTCCCTTCTTGAATATAGGTACTATGTTGGCTTCAGCCCATTGTTCAGGTACAATTCCTGCGGACAAGGGCATTTTGAAAAGTTTGCACAGTGGGGCGGCCAATTCATCTGCACATTCGCGAAGTATGCGGGCACTCAATCCGTCCGGACCACATGCCTTGCTAACAACCAGCTCCTGCAGCAAACGGCGCACAGTTTCTTGGGACACCCCAAATTCCGTCAGCCGATCCCCAATGCTGAAAGCATGTCGGGGAAAACAGCGACGTCCGGGTCAGAAAATTTGTAGGCAAATGTGCGGTTCAGCAGATTCGCTTTTTCGATGTCATCCGAAACACGTGCACCGTTGTTAACCAGCATTGGGAGACCTTTAGTTTGCTTGAAGCATTTCACAAACGTCCAAAACCGCTTCGGATTCGTCCGAAATTCACCCACCAGGCCCTTTAAGTAGTCGGTGTATCTACCGTCTGACAGGCGCTTAAAGTCGGCCCGCTTTTGGCCGAATGCGGTTTTAATGGCCTCATCGGTTGGGTGACGTTTCAGACGCTCGAACGCCGCTTGTTTCAGTTTAAGTGCCCTCCTGACAGAAGCATCGAACCATGGTGGGAATCGCTTTTTAGTCACTACAAGTGGTATGTGATCGCGGATGGCAGAGTCAACAAGCGTGTAGAACATAAAGACAGCATCATCCACATCGAGCCCTCAAACAAATGCCAGGGAGTAACACTGAGCGCTTGACGCAGCCCATCGAAATCTGCGCGCCGGTAGTTAAGGGCTGTAGATCGCGTAACACGAACCGGCTGTGCCGCTCTGTTAACAATACATGAGACAATTATCTCGGCATGGTCCGATACAATGACACTCTTACGAGGGTTAGCACACACCTCGCCCACACCCCTGGCCAGCACAAGATCGTGAACATTAGACAAACAGCATGACAAATATGAATAATTGACAAGTCTGGTGTGGGGGGGGGGGGGGGGAGAGATGAAGCCCCTCAACTGAATAGAATCCTACACCCCTGCGACATGGAAATGGGCTCAGTCAGTTACGGATGAAATTTCCTTCGTTTTCCCCTCGACACACCGCTGCTCCGAAAGGAAAACGAAGGAAATTTCATCCGTAACATGCAGGGGCGTCGCCGACGGGAGGGTAGGGGGACGGTCCCTCGACCCTCCCCCCACACACACACTCAGAAGGAGGGGTAGTTGACCCTCCTCCTCCCCCCCCCTCACACCACTTTTTGCGGGGGAAGTTAACAATATATCGTAAAAATTGTCTTTGCAGCAGTCAAAATTCACCTATACGCAGTCAACAAGTGGAAATTTCGCGCCGCTTCGCGGCATGACACAAGTTTCGCAATTGCTTATACAAATTTGGAAAATGGGAAAATGAATTCCACCAGGGCCCACTCCTTTCATAAAATATTACCTTTCAAGCGGGCTACATGTTTAACTGGTCTGCCGAGTTCCGAAAAAGGCGTCGCGAACGCAAAGACGCGGACATCGGCACCCGGAAGCTGCTCCAGCGGTGCCCAGCTTGCTGGACCGAAGAGCTAATAGTAGGGACCAGGCCAGGACCATCTCGCCAAGCCATCTCCCCCTTGGCTCCTCCAGATCCACAGGGACCATTTATGCGCGGACAAGTTGTTCTGCCCCTTTCTGCTTTCAAACCATTTGCACTGTTACCTGTTGTTTGTTACAGTTCGTTCGGTACATATGCATACACGTTATTATTATCATATGTATTATTGAGCGCTGACTGCCACAGGTTATCGTGATTTACTATCCGAGGCTAATGTATATGAAAAACTACCTTCATTTCAATATTTGTCATCGTACCGAGACGTGTAACGACGAAACGGGGTTCCTAAGGCTTGGCTCCACTCACGGTCTGGTTTCAATATTACAATTTTGTTTTCCACGACCAAAAATTTACATTTTCACGCCGCTTCGCGGCGTCACATCGGTGGCCATCATCATAACGAAACCATCCCCATCGTATTCGGTTCTTCTTAACGCTGAATTGAATTTATAACATTTTGAGCTTCTTATCCTATACATGGCCCACCGCCTCAGGGGCGGCGCCATCGGGGGGACGCGGGGGACACGTCCCCTCTCTTCAGATAGCGGGGTACAGTACCCCCTTATCCCAGCAACCTGTCGCTGGAAAAAATGTACTCCGTTTATATGATTTCCTTCATCTGTCGCCAATGTTTTCCATGTTGAAGCTCAATCAAATTTGGTGACATTGCATACCTACAAATATGACGATCCTGAGACCATGGACAGCATATTTGTATATGTCATTTGTCATGCTGAAAATTATGCGTTTTCAATCTAACATGTGGATGGTGTGTACAGTGTGTTTGACTGATAATAGTCGCAATCTAAGGCTTTGGATGGAAAGTATAAGGCCCAAAAACTCAAATGCCTTAATTTGGATATTTGACCTGACTGTGACCTGACATGTGACCTTATTTTGACAATCTCGCGTATGCTTTAGATACGTCTCATTAAGAGCTTACGATGGACTCCTTGCCCGTCTCGCTGCGGTTATTGGTTCGGAAGATAACGAGGGGGACATAATCTGCCCCCCCCGTGTTCGGCTGAATACCCCAGCGGGTTGCGGGTTAATAAAACACTAATACTGAATGTTTCGAGGCCCTAAAACATTAATATTCAATGCCAGGTAAAATGCCAAGCATCAACACCACCTGGCATTCAGGTACCCGTGTTCAAGAAAACATGTGTACGGTGGGTACAGTGTGTGTTCCCCCTATGATCGCACAAAGTGCTCTCAAGGGAGATGCATTATGCATGCATTATGCAAATATGCTGTCCATGGTCTCAGGATCGTCATATTTGTAGGTATGCAATGTCACCAAATTTGATTGAGCTTCAACATGGAAAACATTGGATTTTGAAGTCGATTCTTTCCATGCAACGCCCATAGGCGTAATGTAAAATCCGAAAATGTTACTGGGGACTGATCCCCAGTGACCCTAGTGGTGGTTACGCGCCTGCATGCGTGCTCCCGTACCGTTTATATTTCAAACCTGTTTTAGAAGGCGTTCTATTGGTATAATATTGTGGCCTAAATCTGAGGAGATATAATTTCAAGCCATGTTTTTTTTTGTCTGGGGGGGGGGGGGGGGCGCTTTGCCCGAGGGGGCGCCCTGGTTTTCTTTGCCCCCAATCCGAAAATATCTTCCACCGCCACTGTGCCCAAGTTACACTGCCCTGGTTGCCCCCACCCCTGGATCTTCTAGTGGTCACCCGGGTCATTACTCTCCCGATCGCTCCGCCCTCTACTCTAGTCGCGCGCGGCGGCCGCGCGCCGCCATGCACTCTCCCAGATGCCCGGTTGCGGCACAAACTCCACACGCCGACACTGAATAACCAGATCCACACAAGTACCTCTATAACGCACAATTCACAAATATTTTACATCCGCCGCCAACGTTACACCGCCAATACGCACCGTGAACTAATGAGATGCCGTCTACCTTGGTAGACTGTCCCGCAACGCACAGGTGTCCGAAACACCTCCGCGGCACAGCCTTGAGCCTACTATTTCAGGCGCCATACCTAGGGGCATCTACTGACCAAAGCTTAAAGCTTTATATCGACCGCCAGATGTCTCCGTCGTCGGCGCGATTCTGCCGCGTAGAACAGGGTAGAACACGGTAGGTATAGGTCTGCTGAGTTTGGGCAGAGCGTACGTTGGGGAAAACATCGTTGGGCACAACGTCCTTAGGCAGTGTAAGCCTTGGGCAAAAAGCCGTTGGGTAGAATTTCTTTGGGCAGTGTGAGCCTTGGGCAAAAAGCCGTTGGGCAGTAGGCCGTTGGGCAGAAAGCCATTGGGCAGTAGGCCGTTGGGCAAAAAGCCGTTGGGCAGAAAGCCATTGGGAGTAGGCCGTTGGGCAGAAAGCCGTTGGGCAGAAAGCTGTTGGGCAGTAGGCCGTTGGGCAAAAAGACGTTAGGCAAACAGCCGTTAGCAAATTTGATCATGTAGGCAATATATAATTTGGGCAATCTGATTGGTTTGGCAATCTGTAATTAGGCAAACCGAACGCCTCCCCTGTCTTGTCAAGGCCGTAAAAGAGAGGTAGAGTCATCCAGGGATTTTAGCGCCC
Source organism: Chirona hameri (assembly GCA_036785665.1). Classification (NCBI taxonomy): domain Eukaryota; kingdom Metazoa; phylum Arthropoda; class Thecostraca; order Balanomorpha; family Balanidae; genus Chirona; species Chirona hameri. Next base: position 26,853 of record JAXIVJ010017131.1, read on the forward strand.
CAATCGTTCATCATTAGCGTGACGTCACTGATTCTCTGGTCCACCTCAGCTGTCGCCGCACGCTTCTCGGTGCGGTGCGAATAT
>JAXIVJ010017132.1:0-26934 GCA_036785665.1 Chirona hameri
TACTTTTTCCGCCAATCCCACTTTGTCAGCCAATCAGCGCGGTCTACGGCTCTATAATGACGTCATTATCCCAAATAAAAAAATAACTTAATTTGTATAAAGTTAAGTGACTTTTTGAGAGAAAAAATATCACCATCGCTTTCAGTAGCACTTACTTCATATTTTCGACTACAAGCAACATATATTTGACAACTTTCAGAAATGTGAAACATTCCCTTTAATACAATGTGACCGGTGTAGCCTTATACAACCCTATAATTTTGGTTCTCCATAATGCATCTTGTTGATTCAATTATCATTTTGTCAATATTCGATCAGATAGCCCTTTCCGTCATTTTTATTTCAATATTATTACGAGTAGCGTTTCAGATGACTTTCTAGTTCATCTATTTCTTCTTCCAGCATTAAAGGTTCGCCTTTTTCAGCTTAACGAAAATCTTGACATGCTTAATTTTGTATCAGTGCTTGGGCTCCGTTCAGGTTCAGTACTGTAAATGCTGCATTAAACTGCTGCATACTTGCATTACTTGCAAATAGCACATTTCCTCGTGTTAATTTAAAATCTTCTTTGTAAACACTGCTTCTTATTTGGCCGTCTTACTTCGCGTATATCGTACATCTCATTTCTTACGGAATAATTGACTACGATTTTCACTGGCTATTATCGAGTGTTTTAGCCGAATCCAGACTGCGATTTTCTGACAATTTGCATCAATAGTTTTATCGTCCGCAGTTCTTCTCAACAACGATTCTTCCCTTGCTTGAATACCTTCTTCTTGTTAGCCGCGTCTAAGCTCGACACAGCTGTCCCGCTGCCCTACGTGCGGGTCGCCCTGGGTGCGCTGACCCAGCGGGGGAGGGGGGGGGGGGGCAGACGGTCGGTACGGTTGGTCCGTACTAAAGGGTACCGAGGGGTTACCGCCCGGCGGCTCTGTGTACCCGCCACAGCTCGTTCACCTCGTCGCTCTGGCGATGGCTGTGATGCTCTTGACCCGGCCTTTTTGCCTGTCTGGGTTGGATGCGAGGAGTGGGGGGGGGGGGGGGGGGGGGGGGGGGGGGGGGGGGGGGGGGGGGTGGGGACGGCTGCCACCGCCGGCTCGGAATGCTTTGTCAGGCCCGGTGTATGGAAAACATGCTTAGAAGATGTACCTGCTACACAATATTTCCGAACAAAGTATGGATTTATGTCTCCAAAACAGGGGGAGACAATCCCCCAAGCCTGACGATTGGGTAGGATGGTGTTCCCCCCCCCCCTACGGCGACGCCCTTGCATTTATGCTCTGTACTGTATACTGTATATCAAGGAGACTAAAAAATATTTCCAACATGTTTTACATAGAAGATTTCCAATAGTAGCTTCGGTGTTGAGTTTACCAGGATTATCTACCTATATAAATGCAATTTTCATACGTCATTGCAAGGTATGTAACACTCACTTTACACGCGGCAGTCCTTTTCCCGGATTCCCTGATTCCTATTATATTTCATTTAAATGTATATATTCCATATAACTTTGTTCAATTATAACAGTATTAATAGCTAATTCGATAAAGAACAGGGTCATTATGACAACCCCGTTGGTTTGGACACCCCGTTGGTTTGGACACCCGTTGGTTTGGACACCCCGTTGGTTTGGACACCCCGTTGGTTTGGACACCCCGTTAGCTGACATGAAACGACGGTCGACGATGAATGATCATACTCACTAGAGTTGTGCCCGATGACGCAATTGACTCAAGTTGTCACCCTTTTGTACTTGACCCTCACGGTTCGGGCAGGGTGCCAGCAAAGTGCCGAGCGCTGCCGGTAGGAGGTGTTAGATTTCTGCAGAAGGAGCAATTTATCGTCTAACATCATCTGTTACTAATCTTGCACATCTACTGATCCGATCCCGACCCCTGGCATTCCTTCCTTATCAGTTGTGAGGGGCTGCCCACAAGACGGGAGTAACTTGAGTCAATTGCGCAATCGGGCACAACCCCGTCACTCATAGACCCTACCGTCACCGTTACTCATACCCCGGCAACAAACTCCTGAGCACTTTGCACCTCTAATCTTCCCGCACTCCATAGCCCCACGCAATTTCCACCGCGCAGTGCTTCAAAGTTGCACCAACTCACACCTCACACCCATCCATTGTCGCTATACCTCCGTAGGCAGGCACCACCTCACGCTTCACATCTATCCAGCCGGTCGCCGCTCCGCCGCAGGGGCGGGCCCGTCGCGGCGGTCGCCCTGACAGCTGTCCCCATATCTTCGGGCCCTTCGTGCAGCGGGACGTGACCAGGCGGCACACAGCCGGCGGCCGCGTCATCAGTCGATAAGTGCGGCGCCGACAATTACCGCGCCGTCAAATAGGTGCTGCGGTCCCGTGTCCACACCCGCAGGCCGCGCGATAAGATACCCACCGCCACTATCGTCACGAGTCGAGGCCGACGCGACGCGACGCGGCGTGACGGCGGCGCTCGTCGGCGCCGTCCTTGGTGGCCGGTGGTGGCGGTGGTGGTGGCGCCGGTTCATCGGTTCCGCGTCGTCGGTGGCGGTGGTGGGGGCGTCGGCGGTGGCGAAGGTAGTGTTGGCGGGAGTAGCTGGTGCTGGTGGTCGTGGACGCGGCAGGTGGGGTGCGGCGAGGGTTAGAAGCCGGGGTTCCGAGCGCGGACGGGTAGAGGAAGGAAGGAAGGAAGGAAGGAAGGAAGGAAGGAAGGAAGGAAGGAAGGAAGGAAGGAAGGAAGGAAGGAAGGAAGGAAGGAAGGAAGGAAGGAAGGAAGGAAGGAAGGACGGACGGAAGGAAGGGCAGTAGACCGCCGCGAGGACGCACGAATGTTTCTCTGACCTCTCCGGTGGGTCAGGATAGCTTGCCGATTGTCTGAAAAGGCTGCAGCTGATGACTGGTGCTGGTGAGCGGAGTTGGTGATTTGACCGGAGGTGTGACTGAGTCGAGCGGGGCCGGTTCCAGCGCGGGCCGAGGCCGGAGGAGGGGTGTACCATGAGTGCGAACCTCACCTGTGAGCCACACCAGTATGTGTTTGAAGAGGAGCTGACATGGAAGTTGTCGCAGCCGGCGGCCTTGCTGTGCATCGCTATGGCCAGTTTGAGCTGCATCGGAGGTCTGCTTGGTGAGGAAATATTATCACCAGTAAAACGCCTTTTTGGGCGAGGACCGAGCGGGCGCGGTGTGGCAAAGACGTTTTACTGACTTATTAAATTACTTTATAGAGTTTAGTGCTTGTGCGAGGAACATACTTGATATAATTCATAAACTAAAAATATGACCTTTTCCTCGAAAATGTGCAAATCCAATGTTATCAAAATGTTATTATTATGTTGTAATATTTCGGCCACAGGCCTTCATCAAACAGTAAAACATTTCGACACAAAACATTGTCGAAATGTTTTACTGTTTGATAAAGGCCTGTGGCCGAAATATTACGACATAATAATAACATTCTGATAACATTGGATTTGCACATTTTCGAGGAAAAGGTCATGTTTTTTAGTTTATTAATTATGACTTATTAAATTGCTCACGATCTCGTTTCTCGAATCCGCCAAAAGGGAGTACGTTCTGAGTGCTGCATGCTTCATCGCATAAATTAATGCTTAGATCAATAAAGCCATTTTTGATCAAGAACGATTTTTGTTCATTTCGACGTTTGCGTGTACCACGCGCTGTGGTACTACCTCTATCAGAACGCACCATACCCAAAACAAAATTGATTTGATGAACCTATCCAATGGTGAAAACTCAATCTCAATCGGAGCAGCGGTTGCAAAGTTATTAGCTTCCGAAAAGAGTCTGCACGGCCGGTTCAGGCCAGCTCGGGCCGGGTCAAATGTAAATGTGTCTAATAAGTTGACGAGAAACCTCACGAGCGCTTCGCGCCCGCTCGGTAATCATGACTGTCAAATCATATGCGTTTCTATACAAATGTATAAAACGATTACGGCTTCTAAGCAAATTAAATTGAAAATAATAATTAATTGATTGTTTTGAAGTGACAGAAGTTCCGACAGTTTGTAGTGGAAACTAGGGTTTCGCAGTGTATACCTATTGTATTATTTATATATGCTATTTTTGCTGAATGCGTGATAGAGTGTCATCACAATTTCCGCTGAAAGCTGCGTACGCAAGTGGAGGGAAGCCGCTATCCAGCTTTTATTTGAATCCGTAGGACACTCCCACATCGTTTCTCATAAGTGTATGGACACGATGTTTCATGAGCAAGTGATCTCAAAGTTCTGTACCTATTCGGAAATAAAGCCTTAGCCTTTAGAAGACTTGTTGATTACAGTTTCGTTTATCCATACATATATGCGTTACGGAACGAATCACCTGATTGATCATTTTGTCACATTAAGGTCACCACTGTCATTTCGAGCAGAGTTCAGAAAACTCCACATCTAAGGAAAATCCGAAAGATTCAGTTGAATATAGTGGATGACTGTACGACAGATTACCCAAGGTAAAGCAAATGACTTCTACATCCGACCTGTCATTTGCAGAACACTCGATGTAAAATGCATTAGAGTCCGGTGGCCTATGCCGGCTTAACTGATTGTTATCAACCATTTCACTAGCGAGAGCTTTATGCATAGCTCACTGAGTCACATTTAAGCGTCATGTTAATCTAAAACAGGAACAGGGGGTTTCACTTAGTTACCGAATGTTGTCCACTGCGACGTCACTCGGGCGTAACAATCACCATGCAGACAGGCGTATATGTTAAACAGAATATCTTCTCTTCAACTGCTCTACGCAGGGGCGTAGGAACCTATTCAGTTGGGGGGGGGGGGGGGCTTTAGCCCCCCCCCAACTTGTGGATCAGCCCACTCCCCAACTTGTCAGTCAGCCCCCCCAACTTTAGAGAATAAATATTAGACATACAAAACAGTATGAAATATAAAAAAAGAGTGAAAAGAAAACAGATTTAACATATTACTTAATACATAAATTAAAGATCAACACTATTTATTGACAACCAGGTAGCCTAAACAGTAAACAACCATGTGCACACACATGCAAATATGGCACTTTATTAAATATGGCACTTTATTCAATATGACACTTTATTAAATATGTACATGGTACAATGAGCAAAGCAAGACATCCCAATTTGGCCTTGGTCCTGGTTAACGAACAAGCATCAGAATGCACCTTTACATTGGTGAAAGGTGTGCAGATTTGGAGTACAATTATGGTTATGCAAATAACACTGAAAAATAAAATAGAAATATTATTTGACCATCTCACACTCACAGCACACTGATCATCCTAGGCTGGAACAAGAACAAGATCATAGACCTAACAAGTACAAGTAAGATTGACAAGAATCAGAACCTTCAATTTTCTCATAATGTTCCAACAATACAAACATGTTTCACAAGATAAATTAGGTCAGGGTGATCCAAAGTGAAGAGGCATATCAGTTTAGGTCATTTGAAAAACAAATATAGATCCAAATTCCAATACCAAAGAACCCAAAACTTGCAAAAACAAAGCATAAATATTGGAAAACAGCACATCCAAGATCCCAATGCCAGCGCCTAAGGAGATAAATGCGCATCTTTCAGCACCGCCGCGTCATACTGTTTCTCTTTGATTGCTAAAAACGATGCCGTTTGCGGACAACACTACTACACCGCAGTTTGTGCAGCACAATTTAATGTCAGCAACGGCTGAACCGATTTGCTCGCAACAAGCACCAATCAATTCAGCGCATACAATTGCATGAGTTGTTCTGAAACTGGTGACCTCAGGTCATTACCATGACCTTGTAAATGACAAAACAAAAACATATTTTGGATTTGCAGCAAAATAGAATATCAGCAACAGCTGGACTGATTTGCTCGCAACAGGCACCAATCGATTCAGTGCATACGATTTCATCAGCCGTTCTGAAACTGGTGAACTCGGGGCATCACCGTGACCTTGTAAATGCAAAAAACATACCTATTTGCCATTGCAGCAAAAATGAATCTCCGCAACAACTGGACCGAGTTACTCACAAGTCGCAACAAGCAACAATCGATTCAGCGCATATTATTTCATCATCCGTTCTGAAACTGGTGACTTCAGGTCATTACTGTGACCTTGTAAATTAAAAAAAAAACACATACCTGGCATTGCAGCAAAATGGCTGGACCGATTGGCAATCTCAGCAACGGCTGGACTGATTTGCTCGCCGCAAGCATCAATCGATTTAGCGCATACGGTTTCATCAGACGTTCTGAAACAGGCGACCCCAGGTCATCGCCGTGACCTTGTAAATGCAAAAACAAAACATATTTGGAATTGCAGCAAAATAGAATATCAGCAACGGCTAGACCGATTTGCTCGCAACAAGTACCCAGGGGTGGTAAAGTGTTCTGTCCTTATGGATAAGGTCGGGGACAAAATGCTCCTTCTCATGAAGTACTCGGGGGTCAAAATGCCAGCAAAAATCCTTACTATGTCATTTCTGTTAAAATTTACTAAGTGATCATTTCCTTAGAAATACTGATCGTCAAAACAACTTCAGATGTATTATTCACCTAATCATCATATTCATCACGTCAGTATGTATGTACATTTACTTTTGTATTAGCAGTTACGTTTCAGCTCTTAATGCCAATAATAATAAATTACATTAAAATAAAAATCCGATGAAAAAAAACATCCGGACGATAGATTCAACACGTGGGGTCACTGAACCAAAAATGCACCTGGGTCCTCAAGAATGGCCTATAATATTATAGAACTTAGTTATTATAGAACATGATCCAGAAGGAATTGGGCTGATATCATGCGTATCCTCAGAATAGGAAGCATTTGAATATTTTCCCATTGACTTATAATGGGGAGGTCACGAAATTGACCCGACCTTAGGTCACCGATATGAAAAAATCCGAGATACACGAATTGTAGGTACTATTACTCTTATGAAATCCTGTAAGTACGAAATCGATCGGCCAAAAACTGTGGCTGTGGTACGACCACACACGTTTTTGGAGGTGGAGTCACGTGACCTGGCCTGGTGACATGACCTGAGATGACCCGTAGTCAAGAGTTTTTACAATATGTGGGCAATTGATGCCTAAACAGCTGTGCCAAAAACGGCGGCGCTGCGCGCAGCCGTTTTTTTCTATCCTCGAAAAACTTTAGGAGGGCGTTAAACGCCCCCACCCCCGGCACGGCGCGGGAAATCCGGACAGTCGATTCCCCGGGGGCGGGCCGGGTGCTAGTGCATTTTCAATGGAGGTCCACTGTCAGGACAGTGGATTTCACTGTCCTGGGACCCCACCCCTTTAACACGAGCCCTGGAGGGCCTCTGATAATTACACGCCCTGGAGGGGGGGGGGGGGCGAATTTCGCCTCCCCCTATGATCTCGACAACCACGCAACGTAGTGACAAGCAGAAAACGACGTTAGATAGCTCGAGACAAGCTCTTTCGAAAGTATTTCGTTAATTTTTTTCTCAGGTCAATATTGAGGTCACCAGAGGTCATCAAGGGTCAGATTTTCAAGTTTTCAAGACTTCGCTTCGAACACCCCCAAATATCTCGGTAACTATGATAGTTAGCAGCAAACGGAAAAGAACAATTGAAAGCCCTTGAAAAATGAAATCGACACAAGTGACCTCAGATTTGAGCTCAGGTCAATAGTTTGGGCTCCAGAGGTCATCAAATGTCAAAAAGGTGATTTTTAAACTTTTTTCTTCTTCTCGCAAATAACGTTTTACCTAATCAAGATAAATCAATAATGTTTACGCCATCGCGTTTGTCTTGTCAAGGTGCTTATAATCATATTCATGGTGACCGGGTTAGGTTAACTGAGAAATTTGACCTCAGGTCAAGGTCAAGTGGTCCCCCAAGTTGGTCATGTTACATATTGGGAGACGAGTCTCGACGAGACAAACACATTAGTACCATTTTCTCTTCTCTATCTTCATTATGTCGATAGTTATTGACAAAAAGTGTTGGCGGTCACGAAATTGTTCCGGGGGTAGCCATCGTCGTGGCTCAGAAGAGGAGGAAGGATAGGTTCTAACTGATTACGTTAATTTGCCACACACGGCAGAGCGTGTTGGCAACTGCAAGTTAACTTCAAAGACTGGAGGGGACCTAAACCGTGGAGGAGGCCTATTGCCAATCTAAAGAATCTGCCTACTTAAAAATATCTAGAGTCTACCTATATAAGGGTCTAACGACCCTGCCGCATGCACGTGGACAGGGTCCCGCACCCGGAAGCGGTGGAGGGCTGGAGCAGGCTGGCTAGAAGGCGTCCGTGGTCCGGTGTCGATGAAAGGATGGATCCCAGGCCCGGCTGAGGCCGCCGCCAGTCCGGCCTTTAGAGGCTGTGGCAAATGCGCATGCGTAATACGATCTGCTCGAAGGCTCAGATTCGAATGCTGCCGCGAGGTGTCAACCCAGGCACTAGATGGCGCCAGGTGTGACCTTCTTTAAAGCTGACTGTTTTCTTTGCATAGAGAACTGTGACTGTAATCTGTATATAGTAGAGCTATGATTGAAAGCAGTCTTTAATATAATTTCCGAACTAAAGAGTAAAGATTTTGGCACCGCCGGATTCAATGGAGACCAAGGGGGCACTCCCAAACGCCTGAAATCGGCCGTAAATTGGCATACGTTCTGACATGATTTGAGAGAAAACCTAAGTAACTTGAACGGCTTATTTCATATTTGTTTCAGAATCTTAAGAACGTCATGAAAAGCGTGGGGGTGAAACTTCGATCTCGTCTTGAGTGAACCCCAGCCCCTGTCCCCTTATGCAAAATGTATTTGCATAGGTCTTTGAGCTCCTCTCGTCTTGATTTACCTTTTACTGACCCAAATTTTCCTTATTAGACAAAAATAAAGATTTTGTCAATAATTCTGATGAAATAGTGGCGGCAGGGCTCCGCCCCGTTACTACGCCTATGTTTTAAGTTTGTTAAACTCGCAAGTCGCAGCTGCTCCTCCGTTGCAACTTCTGGATTTGGGCCTCAGGCACTTTGAGGACCACGAGCCGCCACTGCGTTCACCATAAAACAGACATGTGACCGTGAAGAGAACAATCCAAGGCGGAGGCCAATTCCGCCCCAGGCCACCTACACCCGAACAGCAACCAAACCAACAAACAGGAGGCTGTGTCGGTGTGGCTTTATGGGCTTGGCTTGATAAAATAAGGACTCCTTACTGGCAAACGGCGATTTAGAATGTAAACTTTCAATAAGCGGTCACCTCCAGAAAAGCAACAAATATCGGGCAAATGCAAATATGACTGGGAAAATAAATATAACCGAACCTAACCTGAATATTTGCTTCCCATGCATATATGCTGTTTTGTGGTCAATGCTTATTGCAAGTCTACATTGACATGCTTGAAGCCTGTTTATTGCAAGTTTACATGCATGGTATAATGATAAAGGATTCAAAGCCAAAGAATTGTTTTGATCTACCATGGTTTACACGGGAGCCTCTATCTGATCACAAGTTTACATTCACAAACATGCGGACAAACATGCCTGCCATTAACTATTTTGGTGCCATTTTGCCACGTGCATTTCATTTTTTTTACGCTAGTGCATATGAATCTGTGTTCGGTTTAGCCCCCCCCCCCACAATCAGGGCGTATTTTAACATAGAAACTGGGGTGGCAATTGCCACCCCAGTCATGAAGAATGCCACCCCAGTGACAGCACTTTGCCACCCCAGTAAACAAGATGCTGAAACGCCCCTCTCGGCGATAAAGTAGCCCCCCTTTCGCAGTTACTATACACATTTGGAAAATGGGAAAATGAATCCCATTAAAGGGAGTGTGCCTACTGTTTTGGAATGTCAAAAATATTTTGCATACGGTAAGTAGCTGTTGGTTTGATTGTTGTATATGATGAAATTCACATCTGGAGCCCCTTTAGTTGAACTTTCACTTATATTGTTTTTTGTTTATTTTTGTTTCAATATCTATAAAACGATCGCCACTATGGTGATGTTATGTAAAACGGCGCACATAAGACAATACAATTACGGTCACATCATGCAAGATAGAAAGACGAGTTTTGCACAGCACGTTCTTGCCACTGTGAACTTTATTATGTGCAAGTTTCGTAGCTCTAAATTGATATCTTCTTCAAAAAATGGTCATCGGCCATCATCGGAAAACATGATGGCCGTCCAGTTTCTGTTCGGCTGCTGCTATCAGCGTGCACGAGCTGTTTTGTTGAATTGCTATTGGCCGGCGCTAACAATATGCTAGCAGTTTAATCGATAGTTGCAGTGCTTCTAGTAGCGGAAGCCCTCTGGAGTCTACCCGATAACTTTTTGCTCCCAAGCAAATTCCTGGAGTCTTTGAATATCTCAGCAACTAGGGTGAATCTGGAGAAATGAAGTCTTGGTTCAATTCAGAAAATTGTGTTCTATAGACCAGTGTCAATAACCCCAACTAAGCGATGTGAGTAGGCACACTCCCTTTAAGTGTCTGACAGAGGCTCTCCTTGGCGGTAATTGCTGGTACTGGCGGATCCAGGGGGAGAGCCCCCCCCCACAGGAATCTGGGAGGGGCATTCAATAAAAGCATGTATACACAATTTACGCGATTTAGCGATTCATACGCGATTTAGCGACCACAGAGCGCCGCAGTACTAGCTGTCTTTTTGTAGTACGGGAAACGGCCTACCATGTGGACGTTCCTACATATATGGAGTATGGACACCAATTACCAGGCATGATGTCCATCGGTGGAACCAACATGCCATAAGTGCTTGTGAGAGCTTCCCGAATGCATTTAAACTAAATTTGGTTCATCCCACAATCACCGGAAGACGATAAATCATGCGACTCCTTCCTGGCGACTCCTTTAGTGGCCGTCTCAGCGTTGCGGCCTACCACAGGGCGGGTGGTATACTAGCTGTCCTTTTTGTAGTACGGGAAACGGCAGCGGCTGCGTGTGGTCGCGGATAACAATAGAAAGTGGGCGGAATAAACTATCCATACTCACTTTATCCATGATACAAGTATGCCCCCCCGCCCCGCGCGTTCCCTGCACTGAACGTGAAAAACAATGATCTTAGGAGAAAACGTCATGATGAAAACGGAAGTTTTTTCTCGTGTGATTGAATTTGAAGTTTGTATGTAGGTATCCCTTTCTTTCAATGATAGACAAAACAGCGTAGCTGATGCAATTCAAGCATCCCCGGTGACACTTAACCCGCGCCCCACTGGGGGGGATCTGCCCCCTCACGGATTTTGTCAATAACTTGAAAACTATGATAGATATCAGCGTTATAATTACGTTAATAGATATCAGTACCTGCATCAATTAGTGACGGCGCCACAGCTGCATCAGCTACATCAATGCTGCGTCTTCACACCAAAATTCAATACAATTGATGTATCATTTTGGGAGATAATGACGTTTTAATGACGTCATGTCATGGCATTTTGGGTGGAAAAACGAGAAATGTTTGAACAATCGTAGAAAATAGAGTTTTGAAGCAAATTGCAAATACAAAAATAGAACGCCAAAAGAAAGGAAATGGCATTCCTTTCAAAATGGCTATTTCGGATTTGGAAATGTTTTGTTTTTTACTCCCCCCAAAAAATAAGAACTAAAATCCACAAAATCATATTTTTTCAAGTGAATTTCTTAACTCGAATACAAAACAAGGTGACCGTCCAAATCCGCGGAGAAAAATGGGGGGTACCTTTTTGCCACAAAAAGATCCCTGACGGAGAGAGGGATCCCTTGGCGTTTTTGGCGATTGCGCGATGGCGCCCCTGATCGCCGAGTTGCCACTCCAGTCAAAATCCCTTAAAATACGCCCTGCTCAACTGATTTTGCGAAACTACATCCCTGGCTATACGGGATCGTGAACAATTCCCCTGTGTTCTGCATGACCCCACACCCTCTGCAGACAAGATTGTAGGTGCGCCAGCGCGATCCCTGAAGGAGTCATCGGTTTCATTGAGTTCGTACGGGTATTCGAATTGGCAATGACCCCGCGCCCCGCGGGGGCAGAATCTGCCCCTCCCAGATTTTCTTAATAGCTCGAAAACTATGATCGATGTCAACGTGAAACTTTCTGTACCGTATCCTTCATCAATTATACGTCTTCTCATAAAATTGCAATGAAATTGATCAAGTGTTTTGAGAGATAATGACGTTTCAGTGACGTTATGTCATGCCATTGTTGGTGGAGTTTTGAAGTTCTGACGCAAATCGCAAATACAAAAATGTCAAAAGAAAGGAAATGACATTCTCTTTAAAATGAATATCTCAGATTTTCGAACATTTGATTTTTTACCCCCAAAAATTCACACAAAAATCGAGAATTTTCACAAAATCAACATTTTCAAAGAGATTAAAAAACGGAATATATACTGGAAACCCAATTATGGACGACGCCGAAACCAAATTTGGAAGCAATATCTTTATTTTTGACTGAATTATGGCTTCCTAAATAAGAGTAATTCATGACGTTATTTTTTCAATTGCATTTTTTCGTTGTTGCTTTTAGTGACCAGATACAAGCAAATAAATGCAACCACTGCAACTGTATTTCTGAGACAAAACTGGTCTAGAAACATGCCTTTTGATATATATTAATCAATTTTGGATTTTGACCGTATGTGACCTGACCTTGATCTGAACTTCACCTAAGGACCATTATATGGGGTCAAGTTGTGCAACTGGTTCCCACTATCGCATTATACGTGTAAAATAACCCATAAAACATATGTCGCATGACTTTCGTAGACCTCTTGCCAAATGCCAATAGTAACCTTTTGTGACCTGACCGGGTTGACCTGGACCTTGACCTTTGCTTACAATCTCACTTTCGCTAATGCCGGAGATGTATTATACCTTTGAGAGCACTTTGTACGATAATTGTCATAATCTAAGGCTTTGAATGGCAAGTATGGCCCATCAACTAAAATACCTCGATTTTTACATTTGACCTGATCGTGACCTGACCTTTGACTATATTTGGACAATTTCGCGTAAGTTGTAGATGCGTCTCATTGAGAGCTTTAGATTGCCGCCTTGCGCGTCTCGCTGCGATTATTGGTTCGGAAGATAGCGAGGGGGGGGGGGCAGAATCTGCCCTCCCCCAGCGGGGCGTGTTCGGCTGAATACCCCAGCGGGGCGCGGTTTAAGTTTCAACTTATGCTGTATATTTGACTGGAATAGTCTTCCTTCGGTTGCAACGGCCACTGATCCCGTGCGATTAGGCTAGTGGGTGGGGAGGCCCGCGTCGGTTCCCGCACCAACTCTACATTCTGCAGTTAAGTACGTAATAATGCCTGAAGTATCATCGCTCACGCAACAAGCACTACTTAGCGAAATTTCCCAATTCCAGAAGCTCACTCAAAATGAAGGTCCCGACTAAAGCAAAAGTAACAATTTTAACGGCATCAGCCAAGTTGGCACTTAGCAATAAACACTCTCATCGGAATTCGCGACACATCTTAAACCGCACACCGACGGTGGTCCGCGCCAACTTCGAACGGGGGGGGGGGGGGGGTTACCTGCCTACCCTAAGATCTCGAAACCCACTCAACGTAGCGACAAGAGGGAAAAGCGTGACTAAAGCGTTATAGCTCCAAAGAAGGTATATGAAAAACATTCCAGTAATTTGGTCAGGGGATGTCATTGAACTTGAAACTTTCTAAAAATGGCCGAACTGTTTTGAGAGAATAACGTTAGCGGTTTGACAGAAGCATGATATAGTGCTACGGTGCTTACCATTCTATCGCAGACTAGGAAATAGTTCACAAACAACATTAGTTTTAAACTGAGATAGCAGTTTTGTAGCCCGTGTTCGGAAACCCCTATCTGCAAGTTTTCTTGACTGAAAAGACTCTCCAGCCGAATATATTTGATTTTTTGGCGAAGGAATGCGGTGCTGGCGAAAGAATGTGGTGCTGGATTTAGCCCGGGCAGAGGCTATACCATCAGCCAATCAGCTTGCAGCTGGTGCTAGCAAGCGAACCGCCGGCCGCCGGTTGGTACATCTCTAATGCGAGTCTATCCTTACGCGACTACTTTCGAATCTGATTGGCTGAACGATTTTTGTTAATTTGCGTGACGTCAGGACTCTGACTCAGAGAGTATGCATATAGTTTTGATAAACAATAATAATGTACGGCCTTCTGTCCTAAATCGGCGCAATATAAGACCATTTTTGACAATATAAAAAGAAATTGTATTAAAAATATAATCAAATCGTGTTTGGGAAAACATTTCCAAGGTGAACTATTTCCTTTAACCCTATTCCCTGCGGGGCAGATTCTGCCCCCTCCCCCCCGGTGGTTTTTCACTTGCCGCTTCTCAACCGCTAAGCCTAGCGTCTTGAAACTTTGTGACCTTTCCTAACTTTGAATGGCGCGTGTTGAGGCAAAATTTTGAAAAAAATCGGGCCAGCAGAGGCGGTGCCAGGCTTCTGTTTTGGGGAGGGTGTTACAAATGCGGTTGTGCGCGCATACTTTCTTCGTAGTTTGCGTTGCAATAAATGCGGCATTAACATTTTCAATGCAATATGCATCATACATACTGGGATTATACATGTTTGTTGGCAGAGGCGCACTCAGGTACACAAAATGGGAAGCGATACCATACCTCAAATTAGGTCCAACTTCAAATTAGTAAGATGATAACAGCGTTACTCACATGGTGCCCCCACGTTGTTTTCCTGGATCCGCTTAAACCCAATGTATTAAATTTAACAAATTAGAGCATGTAATGCCCACATGTGACGTTCATGTCGTCCCAAACAATCACGAACAGCACAAATTTGTTATCAGAAAGTTCCCTCCATTTATCATCCCCTGAATAGGCCTATGATTTTTATTTTGGTATTTTTATTTTAGTATATTAAAGACCAGTACATTTGCAGCTCAACAACGTTTGGAGCATGCACATCGGCCACACCACATGGCCGCAATGACCTTTAAAAAACACACACAAAAACGTTTTTTCCCCCTGCCCCCCATTTTTTTTTTAGCAAAAAACATACATTTAGGGCCCCTAAAAGAAAGTTCTTGTCATGACGAATCGAATGGCGTTTTCCCCCATCGAAATCGACCGGGCGGTTCTCGAGATCTCTGGGGGGGGGGGGGGGGGCAGAATTTGCCCCCGCAGGTTAACGTAATTTTGGCCGCCCGCAGGGAATAGGGTTAAACAGGGTTTAAACAAAATATCGGGAAAACCTGGAATGCCCACATGTCCTTCGCCTGGATTCGAACCCACGCTCCAATGGTAAAAAAATAGGAAATGTGCAAACAAAAAACGCTTAAGTACCGCATCAATTTATCGAAAGAGAGCTTCGGTCCGTAGTTTCTTTGATAGTATGGTATCAGCCGCACAACATACCGGTGTTGTGGAAATACCAGTGCAATACTTCCGCTGTGGCACACCTCGAAACACGAAATCTCGGCGTTTGACCTGCGATCCCAATGCTAAAAAGTGCAACATGCTTCCCTTTGGAACTAAAGTACCAGGGCCTCCCATAAAACTGAGTGGGCAAATGCCCAGCCAGTGCTCCAAGATGCCTACCCAGTGGCGAACATTTGCCCACCCAGTTGTAAACTATGAAATTACGGGCATCCGGAATCTCCCGTCCCCTCCCGGTGACCAAAAAGCAACAAAATAACCATTCTGGCATCGGTATAGTCAATTTGTGCTGTTTGGAAGCATTTGGATGCGCATGGAAAGACAATAATCAAGAATGGCCTCAGGACGGGAAATTTGTTATGTTTGGGCAGTGTGTAAAATATATTTGGCATATTATTTGGCTTTGCTGCTGTATTTCCGAGGCGCTGTTTCGACGCTAAACATTTAAAGCGCCGGGTCCTGAGCCCATTTTTTTTTTATCAGAATGGCTTCAGGTCAACAGTGTAAATTCGGCCTCCGGCCATCCGGAAAAAAAACGAATTTTGCTTACCACCACAGTTCAAGTTTGACCATGTCACCTAAAAAAGACAGGGTACATTGTTTTTTTCAAGAAAAGAAACGTTTTCAAGAAACTTTGTCTGGGAATACCTGGAAGCCAAGGGCCGGCGCAAGCGGGGTCCGGATGCACCAACATACCAAAAGCGCGAGTTTGTGGTGAAATTCTTTCGCGAGACGGGCGACGTGTAGGTAGGGAGTCCATCACAGAACAAAAACTACGAATTCGAGTCATTATTCTAGTCATTCATTATGATCTGGGTAGCTGTTACCCAGATCTACACAGCACAGTCGCTGCTATACTAGCTGCTGTAATGGACATCCCTCATTACTGTGTGATTTGGGGGTTCAGATATAATCGAATAAATATGGTTCATCGTGTTTCCGTCGTTTTTTTATTCACCATCTCAGCGCCTTTCCATGTAAGATGGTTTATTCCAGCAGTCCAGTTAAGATGGATGCAAAGTTAACAACCACACATCCACGCTAAAAAAGTAGAGACAGTGAAAACTTGAAGGTCAGGGAAAAAAACACCCGCCGGCCTACATGCTTGCAAACTGTTTCAACACGAAATCATTGCTGCGGCGATACTGGCGAGAGTTCCACGTTTTGGTGCTAGGGTCGCTAGGTCCTGCTTCGGACGCAGCTACTTCTTCGTGTTCGGGCTATGGGAACTCCGGTTAGCAGCAGATACAATGATACAGACGAAGAACTGAGCAGAGGGGCGCCTGGCAAGGATGCCCTCACAACTCCATTATAACCAGAGAGAAGCCTTTCAAATCCCAGAAGTAAGCCGAGAAGCCTTAGAAAATTGGTAACAGAAGAGAACATACTCAGTTATTTCAATATGTCACTAACGGGCGTAGTTACTAACGGCAAGTAATCAGTTGAGGAATTTCTTTTTTCCGCCCTCGAAGCGGCGTGAACAATTTTTCTGCCTATATTTAATTAAAGGGAAATAATGACCTTTGCCCACACAAATGGAGTTATTACTTGAAATCGACAGACGAGACCAAAAAATACTGTAAATTCATCACAATATGCATACAAACTTTTCTACCGAAAGATATTTCAAGTTATAGTTGATACGCGTTCTACACTTACAACGGTCGGTACTCAGCAAGTACTCGGTAACGAATTCAGTAAAATAGCCTCTCTTTGCATTGTTATTTATCATGAAAGTATGCAATATGTTTCCTGCGCTCATCTTTCGCGAATACGTGCCAATCTAAAATATTGGCAATAATTGGAAATAAGATGGAAAATATGAAATATGAACAATCAACAAGAATTTAAAAAAGGGAATTGAAATCGGCAATTTAGTTTCGCCCCGGATGGCGACTTATTTAGTGTATGCAATTTGTTGAGAGGTAATTCAACGATAGGTAGGTATTCAACGGTGAACAGATTGATGTCGCGTTTCGTTAGTGGAGGGAAAACACCGATCATGAACTCCGAAAGAAGTATATGTACTTGCTTAATTTGTTCAAACTGCCAACTTTTAATTAGGGAATAATTTTATTTCATTCCTAAGTTTAGATCACGTCATTTTTATACCATAACGGTAGCCTAAGGAATTGATGCTAAAAAATCAAAAGGTCATTATTTCCCTTTATCCCGCGCACTGCAGGGGGTTTACGCCGAACACGAACTGCAGGGGGAACTGTTTTTTGCCAAACCATTTTTCGCTAATAACTTTTTACCTAATAAAAATTTGACTTCAGGTCACGTGACCTTGACCTGAGGTCAAGACCCAAGTAGGGCATGTTGCATATGGGAAGACGTGTCTTCTCTATCTTCATTATGTCGCGAGTTATTGACAAAAAAGTGATGGTAGCCTCGGATGACCTCAAATGACCCCACAGGGGTCACTAAACAAAACGTACACTTGGGTCATCAATAATGCCCTATAATAACATGAACCAGAAGTAATTGGTATCATGAAGTATCATGCACATCATTGAAATAGGAAGCATTTGAATATTTCCCCATTGACTTATGGGAGGTCACGAAATTGACCTAACCTTAGGTCACCGATATCAAAATTCCGAGATAAACAATTGTAAGTACTTATGCCCTCATGACACCCTGTAAGTTTCAAACTGATCGGTGAGAAACTCTTGCTCTGGCACAACTGCAAACGTTTTTGGAGGTGGGGTCACTTGACCTGGGTCTGGCCTGACCTGAGATGACCCGAGGTTCATCGTTTTTTTGTTCTCGAAGTGTGCGCAATTGATGTCCTAACAGGTGTGTTAAAACTCGGCGGCGCTGCGCGCCGCCGGTTTTTCGCTATCTGCGAAAAACCTGAGAGGGGGGGGGGGGAAATCAACCCCTCCCTGCAGTGCGCGGGTTAAAGGGAAATAATTACATTTTTCCACACACAAAATGGAGTTATTACTTGAAATCGATAGACAATACCAAAATATATTTTAAATTTATCACATTTTACATATACACATTCCTACCGAAAGATATTTCAAGTTAAAGTTGATAAGCGTTCCACGCTTATAACGATCGGTACTCACAAGTGCTTGATAACGAATTCACTGTCCGAGCCAAATTAGTCTGCCTACGCATTGTTATTTATCTTGAAGGTATATAATATGTTTCATGCACTCTGTCTTTTGCGAATATGTACCAAACTACTATGAAAAGTCAATAAACATTTGAAAAAGTGCATTGAAATCGGCTGTTTAGTTGGGCCCCGGACGGCGACCTGTTTAGTGTTCTCGATTAATTGCAAATTGGATGTTTTCCCACGAATTTTCAACATACAGGTGTTCAATACATTGTAATGCACTCATGAAACATTTATCTGAACCGTTTTTCCGTAATCAATCAATAAACATCTTATAAAACCGTGATACATTCGGCGGATTAACTTAGCCCCCAATGACGACTTATTTAGTGTATGCGATTTGTTGAGAGGAATTCAACAACGTTGAACAGATTGATACAAAAGCGCCAGATATGTCGCATTTCCAATAGTGGAGGGAAAACACCGATTATGAACTCCGAAAGAAGAATATGCACTTGCTTTTAACTTTTCCGAACTTCCAACTTTGAATTAGGGAATAATTTTATTTCATTCTTAAATTTATATCACATCAGTTTTATAACATAACGGTAGCCTCAGAAGTTATTGTTGAAAACAAAATAAAAAGTCGTTATTTCGGCATTTCCCTTCAATAATTAATTAATTTGATTCCGAGATTTGATATAAAATGGGGTTTAGTATTTTCACGAAGGATTATTGGGCTGAAAATATTCTGAAAAGTTTCTGAGAAGTTCTAAAAGGTTTTAGTATAGAAGTCTTAGTTTAAAAGCTTTAAGTATAAAAGTCTTCTTTTATACCAATAATTTTACACCAAAACTTTTACAAACTTTTAAGAAACTTTTTAGAATCTTTTCAGCGCAATAATCCTTCGTGAAAATGGCTATTGACTGCATTTTTAATATAATAAAATAATGCCTACGAACATCATAGACTGGTACGACCGCGGCTTAGCTCCCTTTACACTAGGTTGTAAGTTGATACATTATTACTATTTGATAACCCTAAATGTTCCAAGCGGCTTGGGGCGCTGCCAATCTTCACCGGTTGCAAGGTGAACAAGCAAGATTTTGCTAATGTAGGGTCTAAAATAAAAATAACTGTCGTTAAACGTCAAAAGTATTAATATTGAGAAGAAAATGACAACCATATAACAATTGCGCCGCCAAGAGGCGCGGAAATTGAGGTTCTGGAAAGCTGGAGCACTATTTTGCTATTTTAATCAAACCGTAGGGTTATCACGAGGAAATGAGACTGGAGCAAAAGGGAGGGCCAAAAATAATGTTACCACCCCCCCCCCCTAGGGCTAATGGGTCCCCTGGAGCCGCCGGTGCCCCCACCCCATAATCTAAGCTCGCGTCGCCAAAATGCCCACCAAGTCCAAAATCCTTACGGGAGGCCCTGTAAAGTACCGCATGAATTTATTGGAGCAAATACATGAAACTGATTGCATCGGATGCAGCAAACTTTGAGCTACATTATATGTGTGTTCTGGAATTGTGGATTCCCATTAACATATCCAAAACGGCGAAATAGGCTGAAATGCTCCCTTTTTCCTATGGGAGCTCGATCGTTCCAGAACCGCAAAATTGCTGTTTACGCAAATCGAGCCATTACTGACCTCCTAAGAACTTTCAGTCCTTACCGCCACCTGCCTCGTGTGTCCCTGGTGACGTGTCGCGTGCCGCAGGGAACCTGCTGTTGACCGCCGCCATTACCGCCACCTGCCTCGTGTGCCCCTGGTGACGTGTCGCGTGCCGCAGGGAACCTGCTGTTGACCGCCGCCATTACCGCCACCAGCCTCGTGTGCCCCTGGTGACGTGTCGCGTGCCGCAGGGAACCTGCTGCTGACCGCCGCCATACTCCGAACGCCCTCTCTGCGGCGCACCAACACCAATAGACTGGTGCTGCAGCTGTGCCTGACCGGGGCAGTCGTGGCCGGCACCAACGTTCCCCTGCTGCTCACCATACTACTGACCACCTCAGCTGGACAGGTCAGTGGTCAGCTCATTGGCGTACACAAGGGGGGGGGGGGGGGGGGGGGCAGGGAACCCCCCCCCCTGAGGCCCTGAAGGTCCGTACGTGCCCCTTTGACCGTATGTGCCCCTTTGGAAATAGGCCCGAAGGGCCCTATTTCGAGCACCATGTGATAACGGGTAATAAATCATCCATTGGAGGGTCGCCCGGGGATCCTGGAAGGTCGGCTGGGATCCTCGAGGATCGATCGGGGCACCCAGAGGGTCGACCGGTGCCCTTGCAAGGCCCATCTGGGGATTCATGGATGAACGACCAGGGTCTCTGGAGGGACGACTGGACCCATGGAAATTTGTACAGGCCCCTGAAAAGGGCCTATTACAAATCGAGGGCCCAACCTACCTACCCCGAATTTGTAACTCACTGGATTTGATCCAGTTTGCTTTGAGTGGGCCACATTTTCAACTTTTTTTTTATTAGACAATTTTGTGTCCCAAAATTATCATCACCCACCACCCAGGGACGGATACGGGGGTGGGGTGGGGGGGGGGGGTCTCTTGCGCAACGCGGGGCCCCTGAGACAATGAGTAACCTGCGTACAGGGGGCCCCTGGTGTCAGACAGAGGGTTGGGGTCCCCGGTACAAGCACTGCAGGTGGTACTGAACACAGGGGCCCCGGGGTAGGGATATTGAACACAGGGGGCCCGGTGCCCGTCAGTTGTCTCATTAACTGAAAATGAATAGGTACAGGGCACTCGAATGACAGACGAGGGGCTACCTACCTAACCCCAAAATGTAAAAAGTCCCCGGATTTGGCCCACTATATTGCGTGGGGTCCCATTTTCAATTCAACCTTTACAAATATTATGTTTGCCCACAGATTGCCCAAGGGAGCTAGCGCCGACCCCCCCCCTTGTATCCCCCTGCCGGGAGGGTCGGCCGGAGTCTCGGGGTTGTGTTCGCTGTCCAGATTGTTGTAACGCATTGGTCACAGACATTGCCTGGCGTCGTGTTTGACCACGAACTGGACTCTGTCTACCCCTTGATGCATTGAGTATCGACATTCGGTCTAATACAGAAGTTATTTGTGCTTTTATTTTGCATTGGCTTGCTGGGCTTGCGGGGCCAGCGGGACTTGCTGGGCTTGCCGGACTTGCTGGGCTTGCCGGACTTGCTGGGCTTGCGGGGCTTGCAGGGCTCGGACTTGTTGGACTTTTAATTATTTAACGTCTCACGTCTTCGGCGCTCGCTAATCCATTTAGCACGTGCGTCATCTCGCGACTTCGGCGCTCGCTTCGCTGTCAAATCGCAAAAATCCAACTTCAACCCATCTCCAACTCCAACCAACCCATCCCCGACACATAGCTACAGCAATCCAACGCACTTGTAGTTTCACGAATTTCTCCGGAATGGAGGTTCCCTATGCATAAAGGCACGTGAATTACGCACATATTGTTGGCTGCGTTTATCCAGCGTGGGAATACAACGCCGCCAAATATCATTATTTCTCCGGGATCTGCGGGACGGAGGTTCCATGTTCACAAAGGCACGTAATTCACTTTGGAACTTTTTGAACACTTTGGAACACTTTGGAACACTGGAACACTTTGAAACAACCGCGAACAGACACGCCGCTCAAATATCCATTTTTTTCCCGGGATCTCCGGGACGGAGGCTACCTGGCCATCAAGTGACGTCATGACGCCGGTGCGGTATGTGCAGCTACTGATACGTGCCGAGTTGCAGCAGCACTGGACGGAGTTTCGGTGCCTTTTTAGCGGGTTTCGAGGCCATTCATTGTTGATTCGTACCCCCTCCCCCTCCTTTCCCATCACCCCCCACCCGGCATGACTCCCTTCCACCAACACCCCTCCCTGCCCCTGTACCACACGGCCGGCCGGGACCTTGGCTCGGATTTGACGCCGCTGAAATATTAAATTTCTCCGAGATCTCCTGGACGGAGGTTCCATGCTTACAAAGGCACGCGAATTCAACCGCGGACAGACACGAAAACCTTGCTGTGCTTCGAGTGCAAAACGGACACTACTCAAATAGATAGATAGGAGACTAGCGCCTTGTGCTCGCTCCGCATCGCAATCCCATAGATTCGCAATCCCGATAGATGGATGTAGATTTGTATATATTTTTTTTTCTTGGCGGGCTTGGCGGGCTTGCGGGGTTTTGGGGACTTACGAGACTTGCGGGACTTGCGGGGTCCATGTTACTCGTCCATACTTTTTAGACTTTTATACTTTTTTACTTTCTTTTTGACCTTTTTGATTTTTTTTTGACTTTTTGAACTTTTTTGCTTTTTTGCCTTTTGATTTTTTTAACTTTTTTGACTGGGCTTGCTCCGCGTTGCAATCCCATAGATTCGCAATACCGATATATGGATGGAGATTTGTATTTTTCACTTGGCGGGCTTAGCGGGCTTGCGGGGCTTGGGCGACTTGCAGGACTTGCGGGACTTGCGGGGCTTGCGGGGCTTGCGGACTTTTTCGACTTTTTCGACTTTTTTTTACTTTTTTTACTTTTTTTAAAAACTTTTGACTCAACTTTTTTGACTACCCCCAATCCATTTCGAGCGCCAACCAACCCATCTCTGACACAGCTTTAGCTATTTAGCCCTATTTGTAACAGGCTCCTGACTACCCCTATTTGTAACAGGGGGGGGGGGGCGGATTCCGCCCCCCGGAGATCTCGAGATCTACCCGTCCGATTTTCAAACATGAACCGGTGTTTGGTTCCCCTTAACACGATCTACATCTCTAAATAATAAAACAAATCTAAGTTTTTGATAGGGGGGCAACAGGGGGGCAAAAACTACACATTTTAGTGGTATTTTTGATTAAACATAGCTTTCATGTTTATCGACCGATTTTAACACAACTAATACGAATCGATAGATATTGAATTGGGAATTGATATATGACGGTGGCGTTTGAAAATGCAAAAATCATAGGCGTGTGCAGGTCACTCAATATGGGGGTGAAGTAAATGCGTAATAAAACCATTTTTTATGTGTTTTCTATAAATTAAATAGTATGTGATTGTGACATTAGACAAAATAGTTATAAATCTTTTTTTTTTTGCCATAGGCGGTACCAGGTTAGTGAAAAAGGGAGGTCAAATTGGAAAGAAAAAAATATTAACCGCAGACAAGTTGCTACCCAGCACTATAAATATGTTACTGATCGTAGATAGTTCCTTTTTGCATGTTGTACTTCATCATATGCGTATCCAGGATCCAAACTGGGGCGGCTCAAGGCCTTTTGATAAGTATATTATCCGCTATTATGATACTAACTAGTCAACAGTGACTATTTCACTTACAACTTCAATTAACATTGCTTACCCTCTTTTACCCTACCTGGACTCGCCTATTATCTTATAATCGTTCGTAGAGTAGCCTGTGGTGCGTGTTTTATCCAAAAACTGCAGTATGTTATGTCATTGTACGCCCATGCCTCTTAAAGACATAAAGACATAAAAGAAAAGTGCAACAAAGAGCCTCTTGGGCCCATCCGAGGTTGCACCCCCCCCCATCCCCCCCTCCACCAGTCTCGCCCCTTCAAATCACCTTACTCTACCTGCATAAAAGAAGGCTAATCCCACGAGTATTTATGAACTAATCCCTTCTCTGTAAAGTATTTATCTAATCTAATTTTGAAGGAAGCAAGTGTCACTGCATCAGCGACATCCCCTGGTAGCATATTCCAATGTCCTACAACCCTTCTACTGAAAAATGACTGTCGTAGCCTAGTCCTACTTTGTTTCATAATGAGTTTATGCTGATGACCTCTACCTCGATTTTCCCTATTGAACTCAAACATACCCTTTAAATATCCAGAATGCTGACTATTTACAAATTTGAAGACTTCAATTAGATCTCCTCTTAGCCTTCTATATCTAAGTGAAAACATACCCAATTTCCTTAATCTATCTTCATAAGGTAAACTACCAAGACAATTAATCATTTTTGTTGCCCTTTTTTGAACTCTTTCTAACAACCAGCAATCTTTCTCATATGTTGGAGACCAGGCTTGTACACAATACTCCAAATGTGGTCTAACGTATGCACAATACAGTTTTGTTATTACCTTTTCACTCTTGTAGGAAACATTTCTGTTAATGGCCCCTAGCATTCTAAGTGCCTTTTTCCTAGCTTCTACAACCTGGTCTGACGCTGATAGTCTATTGTTTACCACGACACCTAAATCTCTTTCCTTTTCAATCTGCTCCATTTTCTGCCCACCCATTTCATACCTATGTTTACTGCTAACCCGTCCAGCGTGCATAATCTTACATTTACTCAAATTGAATTTCATCTGCCATGCTTCAGACCACTCAACTAGCTTGTCCAGATCTGATTGAAAAACATCCTGATCATGTTTTCCTCTAATAATCCTGACAACTTTTAGATCGTCTGCAAATTTCAAGACTTTGCTGTCTATACTGTTCTCAATTGCATTCACAAATATTATAAAAAGCAATGGGCCCAGGACTGAGCCCTGTGGAACCCCACTGAGAACCTCCTTCCATTGTGATTGGCACCCATTCAATATAACCCTTTGCTGGCGTCCTGAAAGCCACGTTTCTATCCAATCCAGAATCTTGCCCCTGATCCCATGAATTTTAAGTTGCAACCCCAGTCTTGTATGGGGGACTTTGTCAAATGCTTTACTGAAATCAAGAAAAGCTACATCTAGCTGTTTACCCTGATCAACGCTATCTGTTGCAACATCCAAAAACTCCAGAAGATTAGTTAAACAAGAACGGCCCTTCCTAAAGCCATGCTGTGTATCTTTGATGAGTTCATTTTGCTCCAAGAATTCAACAATCTTATCTTTGATGATTGATTCAAGCACCTTGCAGACTAATGAAGTCAGACTAACTGGTCTATAGTTTTCCTCTTTACTTCTATCTCCCTTTTTATGAATAGGAACAACATTTGCTCTTTTCCAATCAAGTGGAATTTTACTATCTGCAAGTGATTTAGAAAATATTATGGCTAATGGAACCGACAACTCCCTTTCAGATTCTCTTAAAAGTCTAGCATGGATTTCATCAGGTCCTTCTGCCTTGTTAGGCCTTACTTTCTTTAGATATTCTAGAACAAGTTCACTACTTATGCCACCTAGCTCTTCTATAGTCTCCTCTGTCTCTAGCTCAGGCTGAAGTGCTGCAATACTACTCTGGTCCTCGATAGTAAAGACAGATTGAAACTGATCATTAAGCACTTCAACCATTTCACTGTCCTTGCTAACTAACACATCATCTACCTTAAATGGACCTATATTTTTGGAAACTGTACTTAACTTATAAAAACTGAAGAACTTCTTACTATCTGCATTACAATGTCTAGCTAAATCAAGTTCCTTTGCCCTTTTAGCTGCTCTGACCTTTTTCTTAACTGAATTTCTTGCATTCTGGTAGGCCTTCTGATTTATATCTAGTGAAGATCCCTTCAAAATGCCAAATGCACTTCTTTTAGCTTGTATAGCACTCCTTACTTCTGGGGTAAGCCAAACTGGATTGCCCTTGGTTCTGTTACGTTTGTGCCTGAGGGGTATATGCCGATTTTGAATTTGGCTTAATCTAGCTTTGAAAACATTCCAGGCCTCACATGCATCTAAACCTGCCAACTCAACGTTCCATTTTATCTGTGCGAGGTCATTTCTAATACCATCAAAATCAGCCCGGCTGAAGTTTGGAACCATAATAAGGTTATCTTTGGGCCTCATTTCTGATGAGATATTGAATTTAACCATATTGTGATCACTGGTTCCTAGACCTGCACAAATACTTATGTCACTAACTAGATCACTGTTGTCTGAGAATACAAGGTCTAGAATGGAGCAATGTCTGGTTGGCTCTGTTACAAACTGATGCATGAAAAGCTCCTCTTCAAAGATTTGCCTATACAACCTACACTCATTTGTTTCCTCTGCTATACTTTCGTATCCTCTTAAGTTAAAATCTCCCATAATAAGACACTGAGCCGAAAGTTCCTACGTATTTCCTCACAAATATCTTGGTCTGTTTCAGCTTGGGAGTTCCTTGGAAGATTCCCTGGTCTGTAAAATGCACCTATCCTCAACCTTCCTCTGTTTCCTGTACCAATTTTAATGTCAAGCCAGATTGATTCTACTTCTTTTACTTTACTAGAATCATCAACTCTAGTAGTGCAGTACAAGCTATTTACATATACAAACACTCCGCCTCCCTGCCGTGATTCTCTGCAGTATGAGAACATGTTATACCCTTGTAACTCGAAATCCTGTAGCCTATCCCTATTATACCCCTCACTAACCCATGTCTCGGTTACACAAATGATATCAGGCTTTTCAAGGGCAACATAACACTCAAACTCATCAAATTTAGACCTAATACTTTGGGCATTCAGCAACACACATGTGATCTTATACTTTGAGCTGACTCTACTAATTCTGAGGGAATTATGATCTACTGTCCTATTCTGACA
>JAXIVJ010017133.1:0-26933 GCA_036785665.1 Chirona hameri
TCATGATCTGGCAACACAGACACAGTTCAATTCTTAATTTGTATTTATAGCAGAGTAACACAAACAAATATGCCACTAGCTATCGTGCACATCCCACCTAAAAACGGCTGGATTGTAATAATTTCCTAGACAATCCAACTCAGCTGTAATAATTCGTATTATTTAGCTTAAAGCTAAAATGATGATGATTATTATTTATCTGGGACAGCGACATAGTGTTCTGGCGTTCCGCTCACTTACTTGTACTTTGAGGTCTCTCAGGGTGTCTGTGGACGCCACGCTGAGGGGCTTGGCGCCGGGCGCGCGGCGGGGGCGGCTGCTCCGTCGCACCGGCTCGGCGTTACCCTCCAGCCGCGGCCGCTTCGACGCCTGAGCACGGGGCGCACAGACCAGGGAGAGGGGGGCACAGGTTAGTGAACCGATACCCTCCAGCCGCGGCCGCTTCGACGCCTGAGCACGGGGCGCACAGACCAGGGAGAGGGGGGGGGGGGCACAGGTTAGTGAACCGATACCCTCCAGCCGCGGCCGCTTCGACGCCTGAGCACGGGACGCACAGACCAGGGAGAGGGGCACAGGTTAGTGAACCGATACCCTCCAGCCGCGGCCGCTTCGACGCCTGAGCACGGGGCGCACAGACCAGGGAGAGAGGGGCACAGGTTAGTGAACCGATACCCTCCAGCCGCGGCCGCTTCGACGCCTGAGCACGGGGCGCACAGACCAGGGAGAGAGGGGCACAGGTTAGTGAACCGATACCCTCCAGCCGCGGCCGCTTCGACGCCTGAGCACGGGGCGCACAGACCAGGGAGAGGGGGGCACAGGTTAGTGAACCGATACCCTCCAGCCGCGGCCGCTTCGACGCCTGAGCACGGGGCGCACAGACCAGGGAGAGGGGGGCACAGGTTAGTGAACCGAGGCTTACAGTGATGCAGTGGCAGGTACACGGCATGGGGTCATCTGTTGGTATCAGTGGTATATTACCTGGTCCTGCATAGGTAAGTGTTCACATAAGTGCTGAAACTAAAACTGAAACACCACGGTTGCAGCCATTCCATTCCTGTCATGAACCACTGCTAGTTCAGCTGCCCATTCTGAAGACAACCGCTCCGAGTTGGTTCATACCGTTCACTTCACGCTACCAGAATACCGAGGGTGTTCACTCACTACTTCCTCGACCTCCTCCTCCAGATTGTCCACCTTCCTGATGAAGATCTTGGTGGAGGCGTACTGCAGCTGACGCTGCTGCTCCTCCGCCTGCCGGCTCTGGATACACTCCCCACACGGCTCTGTAACGAGACAGGACCAGAGAGCGTCAATAAATGCCACATGTCACTATCGGCTAATGGTCAAAGCTCGATCCGCTGATTACACACAACGTATATGTGGAACTATGTGGAACATCGTGGAACATCGTGGAACATCGTGGAACATCGTGGAACATCGTGGAACATCGTGGAACATCGTGGAACATTAGGTGGCAGTAAGGATTTCTAACTATCGCTTAATTTCCAACATTTCAGACCTTTATATGTTTTTACACATTTATATATTTCTTCAACAATTTGCATGTGATCTCGTCCCGCCTACGTCAGCTGGTCCTGCTCGATACAAAGCGCTGTGGGTGCGAAACTGATCACCACGGAGGTCGCCGTGTTCCGCCGTGCCCGATGCGGCCGTGCCCAGCATTCCCTACCCGACTACACCACACCAAACACGTCTCTGCCATACGACCGAGGGGCAGACCTGCCTCGTCCCGTGTGTCAGTCCCGCGCCGACGGCTGCGACGGCTACACCACACCAAACACGTCTCTGCCATACGACCGAGGGGCAGACCTGCCTCGTCGTGTGTCAGTCCCGCGCCGACGGCTGCGACGGAGCCTTCATCCACCTGTCGAACGCTCGGCGTCGACCGTCGGTCGGCAGCGTCGACAGCGACGATCGACGACAGTCAGACGGGCAGACGACACAGTTCAGTGGGCAGCGTCGGTCTGGCACACGAGCACAGCAGCAAACCGCACAGTACAGCGGCAAATCGCCGCCGCAGCCCGGCGAGTTATGTGGAGCGCGAAGCCCAGTCGGGGTCTTGTAAAAACCGCAAGAAGCGCTCTAAAAGCAGCCTGTCAGGGTATGAGTTTTATTTCAAATCTAACATCAACTTCAGTAAGGAAAATGAATCGTGCATTCACTCATTCATGCATTCATTCGACTCAAAAATTGACATTGGAGAGGATCGTTTTATCCATTGAGCATCGGCTCGTCGACAAACATCGGTTAAAGGGAATGTTTCACCTTTGTATTGGTTTTGAACTGAGATAGCCATTATCTTTGGCCGTTATTTAAATGTCTAAAATATTAAGGTCATTTTCCCAAAAACTTGTCCATTTTCAAGCAATTGAATTTCGAATTTGCAAAATGGGGTCTATGGTAGTGCCGCCACTGATTAGCTGACAGCCACTTCAAGATTGTTGGTCCTGGAAGTCAGACGACCTGTATTTCTCGAACCTTGGCTGGATTACCGAGTACGATGGCCAACGCGATAGGTTGCGGTCCAAGTTGAAGTTTTTCGCGTTGCGAAAAAAAATATCACCATCGTTTTCAGCAGCACTTACTTCATATTGTCGACTACAACCATCGTATATTTGACAACTTTTAGAAAGGTGAAACATGCCCAGTAACCGATCCAACCACCTCGGACGGCGCCAGTAACCATTTCAATCCGCTCGGATAGTGTCCTCTTCAAGAACCATCAGGAGGCCGCCGGCCGCCCTTCGGTGGCCACTGGGAGCCCTCTAAGAAAGCACCCGTCCCTCTCGGACCGCCACTGTCCGGCCAGAGTCGGACTGGCCGCTCAATAGAGGGCCAGACAACGTGTTTCCGGGGTAGCTCCACACCACATCGTCCGCCGGCCGGGGCTCAGCGAGCCCCGCGGAGACACGGGGACCGCTATGGAGACGCGGAGACAAGGAGAGAGCTGGGAGAGACGCGGAGACAAGCAGAGAGCTGGGAGTCACCGATAGACAACAGAAGACTCTCACAACCACTGAGAGCTTCTGGGATCCCCTTGTATACACCAAAGTCTCTCACAGCCAGTGGCAGGCGCCAGGAGCCTCTCGCAGAGCCGAGCTCCTGAACATTCCCTGGCCAGGCGGCGCCGGCTGACGCGTCAGCCGCCACATTGAACTGTCAAATCGCCATTCAACCGGCGCACGCGGGGCGCCGCTACAGAAGAAGAAGACAAGCGGCGGCAGCGTGCACATCAAACGCGAGACGCTCGGCCGCACCTGACCAGACCGAGGTCTTAAGAAGATGCCGTCTTTTGACTCCCAGCGGCAACGGAGGATCCGCACTCGATAATGAGCGCTGAGGGTGAGATCGGCCACTCAAGTGCAAAGCATGCTCCGTTTTGAATTATGGTTTACTCCAAGCTCAGAAGAAAAAAAATAGCAGACACATATCGAATGCTAGCCTCTCTAGGATTAGACAGTTGCAAGCAACGACCTCTGCTAGGTGGTCAGTCTGTGTAACTCATTTACAATGACCCCCCCCATTCCCATAGACCAACATTCCCTTGGCTGCACGCCACTCGAGTTTGCACATCACACCGGGGCCAACCCCAGGTAACCCGCTCACAAAAGGGGGCGGTACCGCACGCGCGGCGGGCGGCCGGCCGGCGGCGCGTGCCTCTGACAAAAACCGGGCCGGGCCGGACTCCGGGGCCGTTTTTCGGGGCGGCCCAGAGCGCTACCTGCGGCGGGCCCGCGTCCGACGATCGCGCTAACCGCTCGGCACGCAACGCTAATGAGATGGCCGCAAAAAGGTGTAGATGAAGTCATCGGACGCGGCGGCGGCAGCGCGCGCCGGACGCTGCGCCGCCGGCCGCAGTGGTGGCAGGCGAGAAGAGAGATAGCCAGCACGTCTGCACGCGGTGGGTGGACCGCATGAGAGCTGCAGGGGTCCTGTAATGCCCGGTGTAGGTGCACGGTAAACACTGACAGCCATGGCGGAACAGCTTCATCAGACATAATCCATAACCTAATGAACCTGAGTTGCGAAATATGAGTGCAATCAAACATATACCATCCGTGAAATCCGTTACCAGACCCATACAGCGTCACAAATCAACAGCAGTTTCCTCCAACACCAAACGACGCCTGTACAAATCCCCATACCCGGGCCTCAGCAACAAACCTTCAGCCGCCCCTGGCCATACCGGGCGCAGGCAAGCGTGGGAGGGGACGCGAAAGCCGTGCTGAATAAAGCCAGCGTCTGCGGGCCGGCTCGGTCGCGGTCGTCGGTTTCTGTGACCCCGATCCTAGCTGGGTGACGTCGTGAAAGCTCGGCAGCAGCAGCAGCAGCAGCAGCAGCAGCAGCAGCAGCAGCAGGAGCAGCGGCGGCGGCGGCGACAGCGGCGGCGGCGACAGCGGCGGCGGCGGCGGCGGCGGCGGCGGTGAGCCGACTTTGCCAAGCGACGGCCGGCAGGGCGGGTTTTTGTCGCCGCAAAACGGGCCAGGCGGCAACGTCAGGGGCAGCCAGGGGTGATACGCGCGGACAGGAGACGTGGCGTCAGGCAGGGTAGACTGAGCAACGTCATGGGCAGTCAGGGGTGATACGCGCGGACAGGAGACGTGGCGTCAGGCAGGGTAGACTGAGCAACGTCAGGGGCAGCCAGGGGTGATACGCGCGGACAGGAGACGTGGCGTCAGGCAGGGTAGACTGAGCAACGTCAGGGGCAGTCAGGGGTGATACGCGCGGACAGGAGACGTGGCGTCAGGCAGGGTAGACTGAGTAACGTCAGGGGCAGTCAGGGGTGATACGCGCGGACAGGAGACGTGGCGTCAGGCAGGGTAGACTGAGCAACGTCAGGGGCAGTCAGGGGTGATACGCGCGGACAGGAGACGTGGCGTCAGGCAGGGTAGACTGAGTAACGTCAGGGGCAGTCAGGGGTGATACGCGCGGACAGGAGACGTGGCGTCAGGCAGGGTAGACTGAGCAACGTCATGGGCAGTCAGGGGGCAGTCAGGGGCAGTCAGGGGTGATACGCGCGGACAGGAGACGTGGCGTCAGGCAGGGTAGACTGAGCAACGTCAGGGGCAGTCAGGGGTGATACGCGCGGACAGGAGACGTGGCGTCAGGCAGGGTAGACTGAGCAACGTCAGGGGCAGTCAGGGGTGATACGCGCGGACAGGAGACGTGGCGTCAGGCAGGGTAGACTGAGCAACGTCAGGGGCAGCCAGGGGTGATACGCGCGGACAGGAGACGTGGCGTCAGACAGGGTAGACTGAGCAACGTCAGGGGCAGTCAGGGGTGATACGCGCGGACAGGAGACGTGGCGTCAGGCAGGGTAGACTGAGCAACGTCATGGGCAGTCAGGGGGCAGTCAGGGGCAGTCAGGGGTGATACGCGCGGACAGGAGACGTGGCGTCAGGCAGGGTAGACTGAGCAACGTCAGGGGCAGTCAGGGGTGATACGCGCGGACAGGAGACGTGGCGTCAGGCAGGGTAGACTGAGCAACGTCAGGGGCAGCCAGGGGTGATACGCGCGGACAGGAGACGTGGCGTCAGGCAGGGTAGACTGAGCAACGTCATGGGCAGTCAGGGGGCAGTCAGGGGCAGTCAGGGGTGATACGCGCGGACAGGAGACGTGGCGTCAGGCAGGGTAGACTGAGCAACGTCATGGGCAGTCAGGGGCAGTCAGGGGGCAGTCAGGGGGCAGTCAGGGGCAGTTAGGGGCAGTTAGGGGCAGTCAGGGGCAGTCAGGGGCAGTCAGGGGCAGTCAGGGGCAGTCAGGGGCAGTCAGGGGGCAGCCAGGGGGCAGCCAGGGGGCAGTCAGGGGCAGTCAGGGGCAGTCATGGGGCAGTCAGGGGCAGTCAGGGGCAGCCAGGGGTGATACGCGCGGACAGGAGACGTGGCGTCAGGCAGGGTAGACTGAGCAACGTCATGGGCAGTCAGGGGGCAGTCAGGGGGCAGTCAGGGGCAGTCAGGGGTGATACGCGCGGACAGGAGACGTGGCGTCAGGCAGGGTAGACTGAGCAACGTCATGGGCAGTCAGGGGCAGTCAGGGGGCAGTCAGGGGGCAGTCAGGGGCAGTTAGGGGCAGTTAGGGGCAGTTAGGGGCAGTCAGGGGCAGTCAGGGGCAGTCAGGGGCAGTCAGGGGCAGTCAGGGGCAGTCAGGGGCAGTCAGGGGCAGTCAGGGGGCAGCCAGGGGCAGTCAGGGGGCAGTCACGGGGCAGTCACGGGGCAGTCAGGGGCAGTCAGGGGCAGTCATGGGGCAGTCAGGGGCAGTCAGGGGGCAGCCAGGGGCAGTCAGGGGGCAGTCAGGGGGCAGTCAGTGGGGCAGTCAGGGGGCAGCCAGGGGCAGCCAGGGGCAGTCAGGGGCAGTCAGGGGCAGTCCAGGGGCCAGGACAGGGCAGGCAGCAGGGGCAGACAGGGGCAGCCAGGAGGCAGGCAGGGGCAGCCAGGGCAGTCAGGCAGCAGGGGTCAGGGGCAGTCAAGGGGCAGCCAGGTGGCAGCAGGGGCAGTCAGGGGCAGTCAGGGGCAGTTCAGGGAGCAGTCAGGGCGTAGCTCGTGGCGGAGTTCAGTCAGGGGCAGTCAGGGGCAGTTAGGGGCAGTCAGGGGCAGTCAGGGGCAGTCAGGGGCAGTCAGGGGCAGCCAGGGGCAGTCAGGGGCAGTCAGGGGCAGCCAGGGGCAGCCAGGGGCAGTCAGGGGCAGTCAGGGGGCAGCCAGGGGCAGTCAGGGATCAGCCGTGGAGCCAGGAGAGGAGATGCGGCCGTTGCAGGGAAGGGGGACTTCACCAAACGGACGCTCTGACCATTGAGCGGTGGCCAGACCTGGGCCCATGCATGGATTTATACGGGCCCGCCTTCAATATGGGATACGCTTCGACGGATCGAAGTGTTCGCTTCCAGTGCTCAGAACAGCAGGCAATTGATAAACCTGCATTCCAGAAGTCACGATTCAGCGAAAGAGAAACGTAACTAAGCATGCCCTCCGAAAAAGGCAAAGAAGTATGTAGTTGCTAAAGAACAGAATATAGACGGAAAAGAGCCAGCAAGAGAAACTGAGCTATGACGCTTCTGATTGACAAAATGGTGAGAACCATGCAACGACAGCCACGCGGAGACTTCTTCCGCTTCATATCTCGCGACGCCGCCATGACTGATCACCTGTTTGTCGCCATCGGTCATTCACTGAGGACGTTTTTCTAGCCGGACATTGCTCACTTGTTCGTCTGAGCCTCAGTGGGTGAAATCACCGAGCGGTGTCGCAACCCGCACTCCACCGAGCATGGTACGGGCTTTCCGATCAGCGTCACTACCGATATACACAGATTGGTGTTCACGTTCAGGACGTTCACCACGCAATGGACTACGAGAACTCCGAAGCAAGAACCTTTGCAGTAAACAGACGTCGAGGACAGCCGCTTTTACAAATTGTAATGCTACAGTGTCTAGGGCGTGACTTGACTGAACTTGACTTCGTCAAATCTAGCTCCAAAGATAAACAAAAATCACCGAAAGCCTCCTACGTCATTAGATACGTAAGCATTCGTGTTATAAAAATCAGCATACACAAGCTTGCTGATCCACGGACTATTGTTGATCAAACACTTTTTAAAGGACCGCAAGCCAGAGTGCCTGCAACAAGCAAATATATTATATGTACTGATTTCCATTGCACGAATTAAAAGTTTCCGTAGTCGAGAAGCAAGTTTTCGTTGACTTTTCATCCCCGTCAGCTCGTGACGGGCCGACTGCGGAAGTCACCAAAGACTCCAGCCGTCACCGGGGCCCGAGCCGCCAGCCATGTCCGGTGACGGATGTCCGGTGACGGATGTCGAGTGATGGATGTCGGGTGTTGACGGTCCGAGAGTCCGTAATCACCACCTGCCCTAATCGGGAGGTACACCGGCCAAACGAGCAGCACATGACGAAACCATGCGTCTAATAATCTCCAGCACGCTATGGCAGGTAAAATGCCGCGCAAAACACCAGATTGGCAGCATTGGGTGTGCCGTGTTGAATAGGCTTGGTATGTGGGCTTTCTCCATCATAATTTTGGTACACATTTTGTATAATCTTGCTTAGTCGCCGTTTAGAGCTCGCGCGGCTAGAAAATGGCAAATATAATTATCATGCTTAAATAAGTTGGTCATTAATAAATACACGTTACGGGTACCTATTAGACATTAGACAATCGTGAATCCCCAAAGGTGATGGCTTTTGAACAGACACTGATTTACCAACTTCCGACGGCACACATTCTTCATTGTATCACTCATTACAGGAGCTGTATCACTCATCACAGGAGCAACTCTCATGTGGCACACATTCATTGTATCACTCATCACAGGAGCAACTCTCATGTGGCACACATTCATTGTATCACTCATCACAGGAGCAACTCTCATGTGGCACACATTCATTGTATCACTCATCACAGGAGGAACTCTCAGGTGGCACACATTCATTGTATCACTCATCACAGGAGCAACTCTCATGTGGCACACATTCATTGTATCACTCATCACAGGAGCAACTCTCAGGTGGCACACATTCATTGTATCACTCATCACAGGAGGAACTCTCAGGTGGCACACATTCATTGTATCACTCATCACAGGAGCAACTCTCAGGTGGCACACATTCATTGTATCACTCATCACAGGAGGAACTCTCAGGTGGCACACATTCATTGTATCACTCATCACAGGAGCAACTCTCAGGTGGCACACATTCATTGTATCACTCATCACAGGAGCAACTCTCAGGTGGCACACATTCATTGTATCACTCATCACAGGAGCAACTCTCATGTGGCACACATTCATTGTATCACTCATCACAGGAGGAACTCTCAGGTGGCACACATTCATTGTATCACTCATCACAGGAGCAACTCTCATGTGGCACACATTCATTGTATCACTCATCACAGGAGGAACTCTCAGGTGGCACACATTCATTGTATCACTCATCACAGGAGGAACTCTCAGGTGGCACACATTCATTGTATCACTCATCACAGGAGGAACTCTCATGTGGCACACATTCATTGTATCACTCATCACAGGAGCAACTCTCAGGTGGCACACATTCATTGTATCACTCATCACAGGAGCAACTCTCATGTGGCACACATTCATTGTATCACTCATCACAGGAGCAACTCTCAGGTGGCACACATTCATTGTATCACTCATCACAGGAGGAACTCTCAGGTGGCACACATTCATTGTATCACTCATCACAGGAGCAACTCTCAGGTGGCACACATTCATTGTATCACTCATCACAGGAGCAACTCTCAGGTGGCACACATTCATTGTATCACTCATCACAGGAGCAACTCTCAGGTTTCACCTGCGTCATATACATACACCATAACATTACCCATGTAGAGGTGAACAAATTCATCAGTTTATTTCTATCCCTCACATAATACACCAAGACCTGACCGCAATCGTAACACAGAATACAACTCACAGCATACTATCTCATTGTTTTGCTACAAAGCCAATACGCGCGGTGAAGGGCGATACCGGCGCTCAGATACGACTTATCACCGTGATGATGGCACAAGTCGACCCCAGGCCGTGTATATCCCCCCCCCCCCCATCACCAGCCCCATTCTCCCCTCCCACTGCCCCACACTGCCCCACACAGGTGTCCACTAGTCACGTGAACCCACCGGCGGTAAAACCAGCCCCATCCACCAGGGTCCCACGGCTCACATCAACTCCGCGCACAGATACGCATCAAATATGCCCTGATGAATCATCGCGTATCGCTCCAATAAAACGGGAGTCACACCAGGCAGGTACCGGATCTGACAGCCGCCATGACAATTGAAATCCAGCTGGCGCAAAAACCTCTAGATTTCGATTGTCGGGTTGTCTGAGATTTCGGGAGTCGGTTTGTCCGGTTGTCTGGAGTTTTGGACATCAGTCTTTTTGTCTTTGGACTTTTGTTTAGCATTGTTAGAAGTTTGTTTGAGTTGATGAGTTAATTAGTTGCAGAGATGGGGAGTCGATGAGCCGGTTGAGCAGGGGGTCGGGGAGCTGGGGAGCTGGGGAGCTGGGGAGCTGGGGAGCTGGGGAGCTGGGGAGCTGGGGAGCTGGGGAGCTGGGGAGCTGGGGAGCTGGGGAGCTGGGGAGCGGGGGAGCGGGGGAGTTGGATAGCCGGGGTGCCGGGGTGCCGGGGAGCCGGGGAGCCGGGGAGCCGGGGAGCCGGGGAGCCGGGGAGCCGGGGAGCCGGGGAGCCGGGGAGTCGGATAGCCGGGGAGCCGGGGAGCCGGGGAGTCGAAGAGTCGGGGAGTCGGGGAGCCGGGGAGCCGGGGAGTCGGATAGCCGGGGAGCCGGGGAGCTGGGGAGCCGGGGAGTCGGATAGCCGGGGAGCCGGGGAGCCGGAGAGCGGGGGAGTCGGATAGCCGGGGAGCCGAGGAGCCGAGGAGCAGGGGAGCCGGGGAGCCGGGGAGCCGGGGAGCCGGGGAGCCGGGGAGCCGGGGAGCCGGGGAGCCGGGGAGCCGGGGAGCGGGTAAGCTGCGCTCCCTCCGCTCTCCGTCCCGGAAGCGGAGTCGTCGCTGGCCGCGCCGGCCAGCGCGGCGTTTCTTTCAATTCGGGGTAATTTTTCTCGGCCGGAGCAGGCGCGCATCCATCACCGGGATCGTTACGTTTTTGTCGAATGTCCTGCGCCGCCCGCCCTAATGCATTTTCAATGATGGTTTTTGCGGGAGGTAAATGATTCGGCGGCATGTCGGGCTTAGATTGGCGGAAGCACAACTGGCCGGTGGCGTGTGGCCTCCGTCAGACGGAGAGACACGCTGTCTCAGTCGGCGGAGAGACACGCTGTCGGATGGAGACGGAGAGACACGCTGTCTCAGTCGGCGGAGAGACACGCTGTCGGATGGAGTCGGGACGGAAGGCGGTGGAAGGGAGGCAAGGAATGGCAGGAGGCACACTGGTGTGGTGGCGTCCAGAGTCGACCGGGCCAACAGACGGTGGACGGGAGGCAGGGAAGGACAGGGATCGGATCGGTGTAGTTTAGCTCCACGCAGTGAACAATCGGCCGTTATGTGAAGTTAAAACTGAGAACACATAGTTTGGTGAAAGGCAGGCTGCAAGCCCTTTGGAGGCCGACCGAGAGCGCTGCCTGACGTGGATGACGACATGGGACAATGGACATACCTCAGTCGGTCTGTGGACCTAAACAGACCTTTAAGTTAATTATCTGCTTCAACCACCACTGGCAGGCCCTGCACACTTCCCCAGTCCAACAGACGCCAGGGGGTTGTTCACCCCCTGCCCCCTCCCACTCCTTAGAAGTCCCGATTCGGCCGGTGACCCGACCCTGCACGACAGGTACCGTCTCTGCCGACCCACTGCATACTGTGCAAAAACCAGCTGCCGCTGCCCGGGCGCCCTCCCACGCGCCTCCTCTCACACCGCAGCGCCACCACCGCCGCCGACCCCGGATCCGACCCCGGTCACTGCGCAGCCCCAAACCGCCGGCTAACATCGCCCCAGCCGCGCCACTAACCGCCGCAAAACGCCGCAAATCGGCGACATTACCGGCGCGCAGGGGCGTTTTTGGCGTGGTGCAGGTGAGGGTAATGACAGTAGCGGGCGGTGTAAGCGTCGGGCGAGATGTAGTAGAGGGACATGGTGACCCTGACCCCGGGTCTGACCCTTAGCGCTGGCCAGTATCAATACACGAGAGCAGACGTTTCGACTTGAGCAGACCGCTCCACGGATACAAAGACAGTCGACTGAAGAACTCGGATCAATGTTGCCGAGAGAGCTCATCTCAAAAGTGATCCCGACTTCAACGATGAAAGAACTACGTCTAGTCGGGATATCCCTAGCGCCAACAGAACCCCGAAATGACCACCGCAGCAGACAATTAATACCACTAACGAACTGCGCTCCCGCGGGGGCCCGGCATCAGGACTCGGGAGGGGACGCGCGGCCCTCCATTTATTAACGCGATAACTTTTTCCCGCCAGCGTCCGCATCAGTTTTGTCTCCCTCAAAAAACATTTACGATCGGGACAAAACGGGCGCGTTGTAAGACACCGTGTTTATCGGGCCGGCGCCAGTGGCGCAGCTGCCGCAGAGCCTGTCGCGCCCCATCTCGCGCGGTCCGGGGCGGCACGGCATCGATACAGGGCAGCAGGCGTACGGCCGTGCCCCGTCATTTCCACATCAGGGTACAGCAGAGACGCTGGGGCCAGTTTTCAGCGTCGGCCGCGGTTTATTTTGGTTCGCGCGGCCCCGGAGGAGACGGGAAGGGGGAGTTTGACGCATGGTGACGCCGAGAGACGGGCCCGACCAAAGAAGTTTACGGTCCAATAGGAGTCCAGCTAGCACCGTGAGTTACTCAATGGAAACGGTAAACTAATGGTGCATGGCTACTGCCCCAATCAAGGTATGCTGAGAAGCTCACGAGATGCGACTGTAGTCAAAGCGATCTGTTGTGATCACAGCCCAAACTGCTGACACCTCGTGGTTTAAGCGATCTGTTGTGATCACAGCCCAAACTGCTGACACCTCGTGGTTTAAGCGATCTGTTGTGATCGCAGCCCAAACTACTGACACCTCGTGGTTTAAGCGATCTGTTGTGATCGCAGCCCAAACTGCTGACACCTCGTGGTTTAAGCGATCTGTTGTGATCACAGCCCAAACTGCTGACACCTCGTGGTTTAAGCGATCTGTTGTGATCGCAGCCCAAACTGCTGACACCTCGTGGTTTAAGCGATCTGTTGTGATCACAGCCCAAACTGCTGACACCTCGTGGTTTAAGCGATCTGTTGTGCTCACAGCCCAAACTGCTGACACCTCGTGGTTTAAGCGGTCTGTTGTGCTCACAGCCCAAACTACTGACACCTCGTGGTTTAAGCGATCTGTTGTGATCACAGCCCAAACTGCTGACACCTCGTGGTTTAATGAGTAAATCGCACCACGATAACCATTATCTTGTGCAACTGAATATTGCAAAAACACAATCATAGCTGTATTGCTATGGGCTCTCTCCACAAGCCAGCACTAACCTTGTGGTGGTAGACAATATCGACATGCTACAAACACGCCGCCCTCACCAATTTACCCTGGGCAGAAAGCTTAAAGGCTGAAACACAGCTCTCCCGCAAACAGAATCGTGTCTCGCAACTCCCATTGGAATAAACATAACACTTCCCGCTCGCGTCTCGTCTCACATCTCGCAGTGCCGCTGCGAAATCGCGTTGGATCTCGCCACCGAATCGTGGGTCCCGCGGCGGCATCATCTCGCAAGCGAGAGAGTTGACTCTGTCAACTTTTCCGCACGATTTTCGCGCGAGACGAGATTTTCCAGCGAGACGGCCCAGACGCGGGACGCGATTGCCTGCGAGACGCGACTTGCCTGCGAGACGCAAAATGTGCTTTGTTTCAGCCTTAAGACAGACGCTGCACTAATGAAGCTTTGTTATATGTAGCTGCCGCCCTCGCACCCAGCTGTCAGCTCCAGCCCGAGGGCGGACCGAGAATCTGCTGGGTCATCGTCGCGCCGTGGGCTCGGTTCAGGGGATTCTCGGCTTCAGCTCCCCTCAGTCGACCAAAGCCGTGTGTGCGCCGCCCCCCGTCCCAGGCCGAGTGAGTCTCTGACGGTGTGAGAGTTAGGGGCCCTGACTGTGGCTGAGACCTGAGAGAGGGCGGGAGCCCAGGGTTCTCTTCTCTCGCTCTCTCACTCCATCTACAGAGTTCAGTTTCCGCTCTCTCACTCCCTTTACAGAGTTCAGTTTCCGCTCTCTCACTCCCTCTACAGAGTTCAGTTTCCACTCTCTCACTCCCTCTACAGAGTTCAGTTTGCACTCTCTCACTCCCTCTACAGAGTTCAGTTTCCGCTCTCTCACTCCCTCTACAGAGTTCAGTTTCCGCTCTCTCACTCCCTTTACAGAGTTCAGTTTCCGCTCTCTCACTCCCTCTACAGAGTTCAGTTTCCGCTCTCTCACTCCCTCTACAGAGTTCAGTTTCCGCCCCTCTATAGAGTTCAGTTTCCGCTCTCTCACTCCCTCTACAGAGTTCAGTTTCCGCTCTCTCACTCCCTCTACAGAGTTCAGTTTCCGTTCTCTCACTCCCTCTACAGAGTTCAGTTTCCGCTCTCTCACTCCCTCTACAGAGTTCAGTTTCCGCTCTCTCACTCCCTCTACAGAGTTCAGTTTCCGCTCTCTCACTCCCTCTACAGAATTCAGTTTCCGCCCTCTCACTCCCTCTACAGAATTCAATTTCCGCTCTCTCACTCCCTCTACAGAGTTCAGTTTCCGCTCTCTCACTCCCTCTACAGAGTTCAGTTTCCGCTCTCTCACTCCATCTACAGAGTTCAGTTTCCGCTCTCTCACTCCCTCTACAGAGTTCAGTTTCCGCTCTCTCACTCCCTCTACAGAGTTCAGTTTCCGCTCTCTCACTCCATCTACAGAGTTCAGTTTCCGCTCTCTCACTCCCTCTACAGAGTTCAGTTTCTGCTCTCTCACTACACACAGAGTTCAGTTTCCGCTCTCTCACTCCATCTACAGAGTTCAGTTTCCGCTCTCTCACTCCCTCTACAGAGTTCAGTTTCCGCTCTCTCACTCCCTCTACAGAGTTCAGTTTCCGCTCTCTCACTCCCTCTACAGAGTTCAGTTTCCGCTCTCTCACTCCCTCTACAGAGTTCAGTTTCCGCTCTCTCACTCCCTCTACAGAGTTCAGTTTCTGCTCTCTCACTCCCTCTACAGAGTTCAGTTTCTGCTCTCTCACTCCATCTACAGAGTTCAGTTTCCGCTCTCTCACTCCCTCTACAGAGTTCAGTTTCCGCTCTCTCACTCCCTCTACAGAGTTCAGTTTCCGCCCCTCTACATAATTCAGTTTCCGCTCTCTCACTCCCTCTACAGAGTTCAGTTTCCGCTCTCTCACTCCCTCTACAGAGTTCAGTTTCCGCCCCTCTACAGAGTTCAGTTTCCGCTCTCTCACTCACTCCAAGAGTCCAGTCT
Organism: Chirona hameri; assembly: GCA_036785665.1. Taxonomy (NCBI): domain Eukaryota; kingdom Metazoa; phylum Arthropoda; class Thecostraca; order Balanomorpha; family Balanidae; genus Chirona; species Chirona hameri. Next base: position 14,994 of record JAXIVJ010017133.1, read on the forward strand.
CCCTCGGAGTCCAGTCTCCCCCGGAGTCCAGTCCCCCTCGATTCCAGCCGCCTCCTCCTCCGCCTCCTCCTCAGCTCCTGCGGCGAGTGGCCATTCGTCTCTGCTCTCCGCCGTGCCACCTTTCCTGACCAGCTCTGCCGGCCCGCTGACGACGAGGCGGCTCTGATGACGGATCACCGCGCCGCAGCCGGCTGAAGCGTCATCCATTAGCCGGCGAGACCCCGCTGCGACGCCTCCACCGCCGCGCCGCTGCCACCGCCGAGTGGCGCGGTCAGTCGCCCCCTTCGGCCGCTTGACTTCTAGCCGCCGCCGCCGCCGCCGCCCAGACAGACCGACGAAATCGCCGCCAGAAAAATCGTCGCAAACAGGAAGGAAGTGTCGCGGGCGGGCGGGCAGCGCGAGCCTTGTTCATAAACGCGTCGCATTAGAGCGTCGGCGGGCTCGGCCGTGGCTTTCGCCCGCACCACTCCCTCCGCCCGCGTCCGAAGCCGGAGTCTGCGCCGGCGCGGCGAATCGCGCGTCGATCGCCGTCGTGACCGGCGGAGGATCGTGGCGCAGCGGCGGCCGAAATGAGACGGCGGGCAGCGGGGCCGGGAGATGAGGCGACTCGACCGGCGCGAATTAGGGGCCGGCGCAAAGTGGCCGGCGTGGCGTCGGGGGAGCGGCGAGCGGCGGCCGACGCGGCGGCCAGACGACCGCAATCAGCACCGGCAGCTGATAAATCACCGTCTGGGACCGAGACCAGGGCAGGGCGGTGTGTGGTGTGGTGTGGTGTGGTGTGGTGCGTGGCGGAGTCGGCCCTTGGTATCCGGACAAACGGGGAGACAGACGCAGTCGGATTAGGACTAGTGCCCAGTCAGTGCTAAGTTGGGAAAACGAGCCATCAGGGGTAATGTTTGTACAGTCCATTGTACAGCTCTACACGGCATAACGAACAGCAGGCACACCAGGATATATCGTTTAACCCAATGGATGTCCGCTCCGCATCTCATCGCTCCGCGCCGCATCGCTGGTGGTGTCCGCATCGTTCAAACGTCGGACAGGCATCCGCCGATGAGCGGCTGTTTCCAGACCAAACCCGAGGCGATATCTCTGCTGGACGGACCACACCACGCCGTCGACAGCGACGATGACGCCGTCGAAAGCGACGATGACGCCGTCTCGCCTCTTTCTCCCCGATCCGTACTTCCTGTACCCGTTCACAGAACGCCATTTAGTCGTGCCGCCGTCCGACACGACATGGCTCATTGAAACCGAGCGAGGAGCCGAGGAGGGATCTCGGAGTAGAAGGGGTACGCGCGACCCCCTCCCCTCCCCCTGCCCCTCCCAGCGCCACGGACAACCGTTCAGCGCGACGCGACAAATCAAACGTGACTGCCATCTCAACGTAGGAGGGGAGCGGGCAGGGAGGTTAGTTGGAAGGCCAGACACGCGCTGAGGGCAAAAGTGAAACCCGAGTGTATCAATCGACGCGTCTGCCAGCTATTAGCTGTTAATACGATCGCGTTTGTCATCCAGGAGATACTGGCGGGGCCAGAAAGGGATTAAATCGGCTACGAAGGCGGCGAAACACGGACAAAACAGATGGCTGGGTGAAGTTATGGGATAAGAGTGATTGGTAAGAAGAAGTCGTGTGGACTCTCGTTCCACTCTCACAGCGCGCAAATGGAGGCAAAACGTAATGGACAGGACAATTCAGTTCGTTATAAATATCCCAGCAAGGAGCAAATATCGAGTGCTTAATCACCAAAACGATCTTCATCGGTCAAAGTTTCGGAACTCACCAGGTTGAGTGGAGAGACTCGGGTCTCCGTCCGTCTTTGTGATGACCACCTCACAGCCGTCATGACCGGACCTTTTCACAATGTCCCACTCCCAACCATACAGGAACACCATTCTGTAACACAGAGAGAACACACGTCACATGACCTCTTCTTAACCCGCGAGTTACTGGGGTATATTTCATAACGCGACTTACTGGGGGGGGGGGGGGGGCTATTTCCCCCCCCCCCCTCGGATCTACGGAACTACTGGACCGAATGTAAAAATTCAAACGGCATTCGATAGCCCTGGGAAATTTATCGAGGGAAACATAATATTGTTGACATCGGGGTCACCGATAACGTCACAGGTCAGGTCAAATACAAAATGTTTGACCGTGTTAAAAGGTCTCGATGGATGGAATTGTGGCGCAAAATTGCGATATTAAACGCATAAGCTGTCGATAAATCGGTATCATTCGTGTGTCTGACACTTCTAAGTACCTTTCTAAGCTGTTTATGACCTTGGGTCAGGTCAAGGTCATCCGAGGTCACGAGGTCAAACTGCAGATTACGGCCATTAGGCGTTGTAACACATGATTATGGGGTTGTTTTTCATCTAGAACGCGAAAAATGACCTTAGAACATTGTTTGTTCCATATAAATAGAAGTAAAAAGCAAAAATGGAAAAACGTTTTTTTATGCATAGTAATGCTGTGAGAGGTGGTCGATTTTTGCCATTTAAAGGTCATAACTCGGCATTTTTAAAGATATGGACTTCAAATTTGGTATACATGTTCACCGCACACGTCTCGATCACATATATTCCGGTTTTTGGATCATTCTTATTTTGTCTTGAAAATTTTGTTAAAAAAAATGTATTTGGATTTTCTCAAAATTTTGAGAGATAAAAAAATCCGAGATGGCAGTTTGATAGCCCAGTCTATTGTCAGTAATTTGATGTAAGACAATTGAGTTTATCTTAAACATCGTACCTTTGACAGCGTTTTCTGCAACCCATTATTTTGCAACACAAACCGAAGAACATGACGTCACTCTGACGTCATTCCCGGTTGACCTATCATAGGCTCATATTTTTCCTTTTGCCAACATGTGTAGAATTGATGTGAGAGAAGGTACTGAAAGTTTGGTGACGATACCGGTGTTCGTTTAGGAGTTATTGCAAAATAACGGGAGGGGGGAATAGTCCCCCCCCAATAAGTCGTGGGTTAATGTCCCATTCCCAGTCATACGGGACCACTATTCTGTAACACAGAGAGAACACATTCAGGGTCAAACAATAATGTTCCGAGGTTATACGCACGCACGCACGCACGCACGCACACACCCACACCCCCACACCCACACCCACACCCACACCCACACCCACACCCACACCCACACCCACACCCACACCCACACCCACACCAGTCCTACTATGAAACAAAGACCCGCCTTAACGAGAAGGCAGCATCCTGCGATCGGCGACCCATACGCTTCAGAAACAATCAGCAAAAACAAAAGCTGCACACCAGACACAGACCGAGGATAATTAAATATATTAAAACAGTTACTGACTGGAGTCCAGCGACCATGAAGTGCGGATGAGACGGATTATTTATATTGATTGTTAAAGCCATTGTGCAGCCTAGTTGGATGTTAGCTACAGCTACTATGGTCTAGGTTAGTTGAATGGATGTCTTTATCACACTGCTTGGTATCCAAGTATGCGAGAAAAGGCTCAACTTCCCCGGCAGTTAAAATAAGTAGCCAGACTAGACCCAGGTGGAACCGGATACATAGACCCAGGTGGAACCGGATACATATACCCAGGTGGTACCGGATGCATAGACCCAGGTGGTACCGGATGCATAGACCCAGGTGGTACCGGATACATAGACCCAGGTGGGACCGGATACATAGACCCAGGTGGTACCGGATACATAGACCCAGGTGGTACCAGATACATAGACCCAAGTGGTACCGGATACATAGACCCAGGTGGGACCGGATACATAGACCCAGGTGGTACCGGATACATAGACCCAGGTGGTACCGGATACATAGACCCAGGTGGTACCGGATACATAGACCAAGGTGGAACCGGATACATAGACCCAGGTGGTACCGGATACATAGACCCAGGTGGTACCGGATACATAGACCAAGGTGGAACCGGATACATAGACCCAGGCGGTACCGGATACATAGACCCAGGTGGTACCGGATACATAGACCCAGGTGGTACCGGATGCATAAACCCAGGTGGTACCGTATACATAGACCCAGCCGGATACATAGACTCAGGTGGTACCGGATACATAGACCCAGGTGGTACCGGATACATAGACCCAGGTGGTACCGGATGCATAGACCAAGGTGGTACCGGATACATAGACCAAGGTGGTACCGGATACATAGACCAAGGTGGAACCGGATACATAGACCCAGGTGGTACCGGATACATAGACCAAGGTGGTACCGGATACATAGACCCAGGTGGAACCGGATACATAGACCCAGGTGGTACCGGATACATAGACCAAGGTGGAACCGGATATATAGACCCAGGTGGTACCAGATACATAGACCAAGGTGGTACCGGATACATAGACCCAGGTGGTACCGGATACATAGACCCAGGTGGTACCGGATACATAGACCCAGGTGGTACCGGATACATAGACCCAGGTGGTACCGGATACATACGACGTCGGCTGGGAGCAGTGATTCTACCATTTCTTCCGTTTCGGGACATTTCACATTCTTCTCAAAAGCGCTATACAACAAAACAGCTGTAGTACCTACAAGCGCCGGAATTGCCAACTCCGGCTGCCCATTTCAATTAGTGACCTATTTGATCGACCACATACCTCCACTTTGAGTGTTCCTCAACCTTCCGGATGAAATGGAAATGGATCATGTTCCTCGAATGTTGCATGGTGTCCCGGGAATAACCCCGATATGTCCCCAACTGGCCCCGTGTCCCTGAATGCCTGGAAACACTCTCGTGCCGGCTGACCGGGGATGAGGTCAGGAATTCGCCAGTCACGGCCGGTCGGGGTCGGGGCCGGTCCCGACTCCGGTGCCGTATATCCATGCGACCAACCTTACAGAGCTTTACACTCCAAAGTGGGCCGGCCGGGCCTTTTTGCGTTATCGAGCAGATTCTATTCAGGGGGTGACAGTCCGGCAGCGTGTTTTTGCCGGGGAGTCAGCCGGGTCAGCGCCGGGTCGGTGTGGGCTTATGATCGATTGCCAGACGAAGAAAGTGGCGCAAACGTCTCCCATATAAGGACCGATCAAAGACAATGGCAGTAAGCAGCAGACAGGGCAGCTTTACGACCTTTGGTGAATAGTCATTTCGCAAGTATCCCCAGTGGCGTGCCGAGCATACGGTCATTCAGGGCATACCCTGGCCCTTTGGACCCGAGGCGCCCATGCAAAGCTGGCGCCCCTCCGATCAGTGACGGCGCCCCTCCGGACAGTGACGGCGCCCCTCCGGACAGTGGCGGCGTCCCTCCGGACATTGACGGCGCCCTCTGCCATAGACGGCGCCCCTCTGGCTAGTGACGGCGCCCCTCTGGCTAGTGACGGCGCCCCTCTGGCTAGTGACGGCGCCCCTCTGGCTAGTGACGGCGCCCCTTTGGCTAGTGACGGCGCCACACCGGCCAGTGACGGCGTCCACAAGCCAGTGAGGGCGCCCCTGCCATAGACGGCGCCCCTCTGGCTAGTGAATGCGCCCCTCTGGCTAGTGGCGGCGCCACACCGGCCAGTGACGGCGTCCACAAGCCAGTGAGGGCGCCCCTGCCATAGACGGCGCCCCTCTGGCTAGTGAATGCGCCCCTCTGGCTAGTGGCGGCGCCACACCGGCCAGTGACGGCGCCCCTCCGGACAGTGAGGACGCCCCCTGCCATAGACGGCGCCTCCCACCGGCAAATGACGGCGCCCCTCCGGCCAGTGACGGCGCCCCGGCCAGTGAAGGCGCCCCTACGATCAATGAGGACGCCCCTCTGGCCAGTGAAGGCGCTCTTGCGGCCAGTGATGGCGCTCTTGCGGCCAGTGATGGCGCCCTTTCGGTCAGTGGCGGCGTCTCTCCGGCCCGTGACGGCGCCCCTCCGGCCAGTGACCGCGCCCCTCAAAATCAAAATGTTCGCCAATATTGGTGGCGCCCCTGTCGATGGGGTGGCGCCCCTCAAGGTAATGCCCTGGTCCCTTGTGAGCGTCTGCGCACGCCACTGTAAACGGATGTCTCAATCGGTCTGCGGTCACCGGCTAACAACACTGTACGAACTCGGGAAATGCGCTATTCTGCCGCTGGGCATCAGCTTGATCTGTTTCTGCCGAGGTAATCAGCAAAAACGGCGCCGTGTGACGTTGTCCGGGCAACACACAAACAGGCAGGGTAACGCGTCCAATAGCTGTTCCAAGTGCCGCCCAGACAGAGTCCGCAACAACAAACCAATTGCGAACGACTGATCCAGCACGCTTTACATAACGCTCATCGCAAAGGGCGAAATGCGGGTAAATGCGGGTAAATGCGGGTAAATGCGGGTAAATGCGTGGTAATGCGTGGTAATGCGTGGTAATGCGGGGTAATACGGGGTAATGTAAGGAGTAATGTGACCACCACCGCAGTCCTCCCGCATATATACGGCACGCCGAACTGGCCAGGTAAAAACGACTAGGTTTCTCATTGCGCGCCGCGGCGGGAAGTCAGTGCGCGGCGCGAAATGACAGCAGAGGTTGATTTCTGACTGCCAACTTTGTAAACTGGCCGGAAAGTCGCCAGGGTGTGGTGGGTTGGGCTCGACAGGCGCCGGCAATCATAAACTACGAGCGCTGAGACGAGTTCAGGACGCCGGCAAAAAGTTCAAGCGGCAAGATTATGAGTGGACGCTTCACAAAATCGAGTCAGACAACATTTGTTTTAGGATCACAGCCGATAATAGCGGGTTAGAGATTGACACAACGGGCAGAACTAAAGGAAACACACGAGTGAGATTGACACAACGGGCAGAACTGAAGGAAACACACGAGTCAGATTGAAATTCTAACCGGTTGTTCAATCAAATATAAAATGACAATTAACCCAAAACTCATTATAAAACAACGCAAAGGAGCATAACGAAACCTACACATGTTCAGTTCCAAATCAGACTAAATAGTGGGCTGTCTCATGTGTTGTGTTCTCATGAGCCCACTCTACTCGAGTTCCCCTATATGCAACACACCACAAAGCAAAACGTCCGCACCGTAACACAGCACATCATATCATATCATATATTTCGGAACACATCCATAAAATGGGTTTTCAGTTTTCCATGTAAAATAACATAGATGTAAAAACATATCGCCCACGCATTAAATGATGCACATCAACCCTCAGGATACACACAATGCAAGTTTAAAGAACATCATTGAGGCACTTCTTAAAAATAGCCACAGTGGGTGAAGCCCTCACATTCAGCGGCAAATAATTCCACGCTCTGATGGCTCGGATGAAAAACGAGCGCCTGCGAACTCAGTGCATGCGCGCGGCACCTCTAGCTGCCCGTCACTGGTAGCCCTGGTTGTGCGCGTGGATACATCGGAGCGACTGATGATCCGTGAACAGAGCAGTTCGGGGGCGTTCTCGGCATGAGTGAGTTTATACATGGCGTACAAGTCTCGTTCGATAACCATATCATTTATCATCGCACTCTACACACCTAACCCACAGATGCGCGAACACACCCGGCCGCATCCGCATCTCACAGCCCGACCTCGTGGCCACCTGCCAGTGAGGCAGACGAGCAGAGCGGCTTTTTTCTCCGTCTGACTTTGCTCACCACTCTGAGGTCGAACAGGGCAGACCGCCGCAGCTGCGGCGGCGGCGGCAGGCACAGTCATGACGGCCAGAGGAGGTCAGCGACCTCACCTCGCGCACCGCCCAGCGTGACTAAGACATTGTCCGAGCACGATTTAAAGCGTGCGAGGTGAGAGCGGGCAGTCCGTTGATCACTTCATCACATCACAGTGAAGTATGTGCTGCGGCTTTCAGAGGGGCGAGATCATCACGAAGAACATGATGATGAAGTCAGGCTGCGAGTCACGCGATAACTAATCCCAACACAACCTATCCGTCGCGCCGACGAAGAACTATTTTCATCTGAACCTCAAACCAACCAACCAAAGCGAAGCATTTCCACCGCCAAATCTCACCACCCAAACGAATCCAGCGGTGACCCCTCCATAAACTTTACCCCAACTCTGACACCCGTCAACGGCAGACGCAGCTGCCAACCTCCGAGGATGCAACCAAGCATTGCGTCGGTCTCCGACCGTACCTCACTGCGCGCCGCCACCCCGCCGCCGCACAGACCCGCGCTGTCTCTGGGCGCGCGCAAAAACGGCGCGCGCAAAAACACCGCCCAAAAAGCGCGCGCGAAAAAATGGCGCGTCCGTTGAACCTGTCTGTCTGACAGCGAGCTGGAGGGCGGGCGGGGAGGGGGGGAGGGGGGGGGGGGGGCGGTCCGACCGGCGCAGTCGAGTCACTCCGGGTTAGACCGGGGTCAACTCCGCTCCCCATGACCTGGACAAGGGCAAATTAAACCACTCGGGAGATCCGGAGTCATCAGCATCGCTCTGGACATCCTAGTCCCTGCCACCACCGAGACGTGGCAACTCAACTCAACTCGACAAGTTTCCGATTTACAGAGACATGTACTGCTACCGAGTCGCAAACTCGACTCAACTCTCAACTCGACATTTCGCTCCAAACCTAGCCGTCGCCGCCACCGGCGGCGGTGGCGGAGCGTCATTTGTATCAGCTAACGACGCTGCGGGCCGGCCCCGTCGTCGCCGTCGCCGTCGACGCTGCGGACCCGCCAGCCGACCATCCATTACCGACGGACCGGTCGCCGGCGCGGCCGAATCTCAGCAGTCACGAACCATGCATCAGCGTTATGCGCAGGTCATTACCTTCCTTCCCCGGACGGGTTCGGGGTAAAAATCCACCCAGACCGAGACGAGGCGGGCTCGGAAAATTCAAACGAAACGAGACTGGACGAGACTAGACTAGAGGATTCCACTGCCGCATGGGGCCAACTAAGCACACGCAGGCATGGTGGCCAACAACAGAAAGAATGAAACTATTCAACCCATCCGTGCAACAAACTGTTATCATCGGCGTCGGGTTTAAGGCGACACTGGCATCATCTCGACCGAGCGACTGGATGTGACTGAGCTGTGACACGCCCATAGTCTGCGGACCGCCCCCCCCCCCCCCTCCCCCCGCGCCGCGCCCGGCGGGCCGACACAGCCAAAGAGACGCGGGGTGTGAACCGTGGCAGTGACGTCTGAATTTGTCACGCCGCCCGGGCCCAGTTTTTGCCGCGGGCGGCATCGGAGGCGATCGATGGCCAGTTTAAAGACGGCGGGCACAGCGCCGGTCCCAGGGGTGTGTGAATAGGGCAGCAGGAAAGGCGAGAAGGGTATGGTCACGGGATACAGAGGAGGCGGTGGGCAAGAGAGACTGACGAAAAGCAGACAGTCAGAAATGTTAATCGGGAAAAAGAAACAGTCTGGCCGGGGCGTGCTTAAATTAATACACTTAATGACAATTTATCAGTTGGATTCACGTCCCATGCGATTTCCCTTTTTGCATACAGAAAACAGCTCTTATTATCAAATGTCACTGATGGTGAAAGCCACAATAATCACATTTTAGAAGTCCTTATTCGTCCGGTACAACTACATTTGATTAAACAGTTAATTAATAGTTCCGTATAGCTTAATTCGGTTAAATAGTTCGCTGCATGCCACACACAACTCCCGCTGACAGCATCAGCAGCGACAATTCGCTTACAAAACCGTCCCGGCCGGGAGGAGCCGTCTTCCCGTACCCCCGACCGATTCCACCAGGGCGCGCTGAGTGGAGCAATGATCACCGTCGTTCCATCACCGCCGCCGCCGCCGCCGCCGTCTTCGACAGGCCACCTCGCTGCCGCCCGGCTAACCGTGACTGTCGGCCGTGCCAGCCGTTCCGGTCGGTACGTCGGTACGCCACCCGCCCCGCCCGTCTGCATACCGAATACATCCCCGACCGGGGCCGGCAGTCGGGCCTCGAGCAGGGGCCGGGACGCAGCGCTCAAGCCCGGAGTCGGGACAGGAGTCGGGACAGGAGCCGGGAGTCGGGAGTCGGGAGTCGGGCCGGGAGTCGGGACAGGGGCCGGGAGTCGGGCCGGGAGTCGGGACAGGAGCCGGGAGTCGGGAGTCGGGCCAAGAGTCGGGACAGGAGTCGGGAGTCGGGAGTCTGAGTCGAGAAGTGACTCTACGAGTCGACTGGAGGAGATGAACATTGGGGCCAGAGCACGATGGCGCTGTACTCGGAGTCGGAGGATGACGAGATAGAATCGGTCGGGGGTATTGCGTCATAGCGTCATAGCGTTATAGCGCCACCGACACCGACATGATGCCCCCTCTCAGCCGGCAGGTGGCGCAGTGGTGGCGCAGTGGACAGGACGGGAGCGGTGGCATCAGGTGGCGCAGTGGACGGGAGCGGTAAGGACACCGCGATGATGCCCCCTCTCAGCCGACAGGTAGCGCAGTGGACGGGAGCGGTAAGGCCAGGCTCGTGAACATTCACAGCTTGACAGGTTTATCAGGGCACCGGAGTCCGCTGTTCTGCTTGGCTCTCATCACGGAAATCACTGAATTGAGTCGAGACCAGCGACCAGTCTATGTCCGTCTCAGCACCATGACCTGACCCTCGCCGTGACCCACGAGCACGACCCACACGGGCCGCGGCGCGGTGCGACGCGGTGCGGCAGGCCACAGGCAACGCATCTGACGCGGTTGCAGCCCACGGCGTGGCGCGGCGCCGGCCGTCACCAGTCGTCACCGGAAGCCGCGTGACGGGCGCGTGACGGGCGCGTGACGGCTGCTGACAGCCGCGTGACAGGCGGGAGAGGCGGCGTGACGGGCACTTCACTGCCTCCGCCTCCGCTACAGCCGCCGACAGGCCAGAGAGGAGAGGACTGGTGAAAGTCACCATGGAGACGGGGAGACGAGGAGACGGGGAGACGGGGAGACGGGGAGACGGGGAGACGGGGGAGACGAGGAGACGCGGGGAGACGGGGAGATTGAGAGACGGGGAGACGGGGAGACGCGGGGAGACGCGGGGAGACGCGGGGAGACGCGGGGAGACGGGGAGACGGGGAGACGTGGAGACAGGGAGACAGGGAGACGGGGAGACGGGGAGACAGGGAGACGGGGGAGACGGGGAGACAGGGAGACGGGGAGACGGGGAGACGGGAGACGTGGATACAGGGAGACGGGGAGACGGGGAGACGGGGAGACGGGTAGACGGGGAGACGTGGAGACGTGGAGACGGGGAGACGGGGAGACGGGTAGACGGGGAGACAGGGAGACGGGGAGACGGGGAGACGGGGAGACGGGGAGACGTGGAGACGGAGAGACGTGGAGACGGGGAGACGTGGAGACGTGGGAGACGGGAGACGGGACGGAAAGGAGAGGACTGGTGAAAGTCGCCATGGAGACGGGGAGACGGGGAGACGGGGACGGAGATGTGCGGGTCAGATAGGCTGTCGCTAGACGGCATGACAGCTAAACAGCCGGTCAGGTGGACACGATTGGCTGACATGGTCCGGCGGGAAAGGTGTTGCTATAGGATAGGCATTGCTGCTGTCCAGAATGGCATTAAATAGCAGACGATGTGACCGAACTGTCATAATAATCCAACTCCGTCAGCTTAAAAGAGGCATGACGTGTTATACAAATGGTTACATAAGTTCAGTGATTCTGTTATTTGTGTTCAGTTATATCTGCTTAAAAATGATGCTACTGTGAGTTACCGGCGCTGTCTGTTTCCTCGCATGCACCGACTCCATTTCTCCACAGTGCTCTCTTCACCATCACTAGTCATTAGCCGACGCCAAGACAAAGCCAGACACAAAAACGCCGCGGGGCATATCTCACTGGCGAGAGACGGCGACTCGGCTGACGGCTGAGAGCGCATCATCAGGAGCTTTGTGTTCGAGGCTCGGCACATGAAATATTCATGTTAATCAATCAGCGCGCCGGGAGCACCCCGCGGTTTGGACACGGATAATGGATACAAAACCAGACCCGCAGTGGGAGATAGCGAATGATAGAGGTAATGGAGATGTTTAAGTCC